>NTPY01000367.1:74413-94124 GCA_002922825.1 Brachionus calyciflorus
TGACACCTCTAGGGATTGAACCTGGATTATTTAGTGATTTTTTTTTACTGGCTTAACGATATTTTTTGATAAAAATAAGGAATCGAAATTCATTCACAATCGTCAAATTGAAATTGTTCAAAATCAATTTATTTTTAAAAAATGTCAGCCTCTCAAAGCTCATTTTAAAGCTTTTTTTAAAAAATGCTGATTTTAATTAAAAAATCATTCAGGATTATATATCAAAGATTTGGAAGCATATTTTAGAAAAAAAAAATTTTTTTTGGCCGGCCGTGGCCGGCCATTTTCAAACGGCCGGTCACTTAGACGGGCGGCCACTCTGGCGGCCGGCCACTTAGACTGACGGCCGATTGGCGGCCGGCCACCAACACTACTCTGCAATTTATCTGCAAGATACACGCCTTTAAACAGAATTAGAAAATATTTTGTGCAATTTTAGCAGCAAATTTGCAGAGACTGGATAATTAAATAAATCAAATTAATCGAGTGAACCATATGCCTACTTTCTAAGCCAAATGTTTTAAAATTTAAAAGTCAAATTAGAATAATTTAATTCAAATAAAACTTTGGTTTTTATATCATTTTATATCTATTTTATATATTTAAGTTCACATTTAAATAATTAACTTAATAAAATAAATGAATAATTAAAGTCTATTTAAATTTTATTACTTTATGGTTTTTTATTTTTCGAAAAAGCATTAAAGTACCTCGTACAATTATAATAAGTTCTGTTCATTTTTTTGTTCGGCTTAAACTACGCAAAATTTAAATTTTAATTATTTTTTCTTTGAATGGAGTTTTTTAAAAACCTTCTTCAATTTTTATTTTACAAATTATCTGCACAAAATGTATAAGAATTTTATTTTTTTAATAATCTTAGTAATTATTTTTATATACTTTAATTATTATCTAAATAAGTTGAATAGTTTCGAAAATATAAATATATTGCTTAACGAAGATCTTAATAGTTTAATTGAACCAATTCACATCGCAGGTCCAACTATTTTTTGTATAATTAAAACTCATCCTTTAAATATAGTAAATAGAAAAGCTTTATTAAGTTTTAATTTATGGGCTAGAAAATGTGATAATTATAGATATACAACACTTTTACCAGAACATTTACGTGGTCCTAATTACACTCATTCAGAGACAATCGAAGCATTCAATAATTTTTATATGATACAACCAAAAGGTCTAGTTAAAGAAAAACACGATAATTTAACATTAAAAATGTACAATTCTATGATTTATGTCTATGAAAAATTCCCTAAATATGATTGGTATTACATAACGGATGACGATGCTTATTTAAATGTTAAAAATTTAAAAGAATTTCTAAGAGATAAGTCATGGAATGAATCAATTACGTATGGTTATAATTTTAATTTTCATATTAAAGATGGATTTCATGGTGGTGGTCCTGGATTTGTAATTAGTTACGCAGCAATGGAGAGTATAGTTAAAGAAATGCAAAAAGATATTAGAAATTGTCCTAATACTGGCACTGATGATCTCGATATAAATCATTGTATTAGAAATTATAATGGTAAAATAGGAAAGTCAATTGATGAAAAAGGTCGAGAGAGATTTTTAGGCTTTCATTTAATGACTCATTTTAAAGGTGAAATAACAGATTGGATTAGAGAGTGTTCTCAAAATGTTCAACGTGGTGGTTTAGATTGTTGTGCTGATCAATTAATAGCGTCACATCAAAAAAATCCTAAAGATATGTTCCGATTAGATTTAGCTTTTGAATTTATAAGAAATATTTCAAGTCTTTATGAAGATTATTTTGGTCAAAGTAAATCAATTTTAATCAAGGATATTATTAAAATGTATCTTTTAATAGATGATATTGAATCTGATCAAAATAATTTTGTTAATTATGAAAAGTTCTTGCAATTTAGTAAAACAAAATTATCAGATTTTACGCATAAAAAAAATGTAACATTTAATTGTTAGAAAAATGGACTCCTAATGGTTCTGCTTTTTTTTATTTTTGAATAATAAGTTTAAAGAAAGAAACAAGTAAAAATGTTAAAAATTTTAAATCAATAAAATATTTTTTGAGATTAATCAATTTTTCAATTGCAATATTAAGTTTATTTCATTTTAATTTAGAATTTTCTACGTTATTTTTGTCCATATACCGTCGAGATTAGTTCATAAAACTAAATCAAAATTTCCAAAAGAAAACACAAATAATCGAGATCAAGATCCGAAATCGAACCAAGAAAAAATTATTATTCCTTTAAACTCTAAAAGCAAAATTCATAATCGCCCAATAATGGAGAAAATTAAAACAATTCGAAACGAAAAAACATCAACATTTAGTCATCAAACAGGATTAATCTTAAAAGATTTTAATTCAAATTTTATTGATAACTTTATTCATAACCATCTTGACCCACTCACTGAACGGCTTGGAAAACTCGAAAGTCAAAATGAATCTAATGAAAACTTGATTCAGGAGATTAAACTCAAGATAATCACAATGTCTAAGCATTTAAACATCAATGCCCGATAATTTGAAAACTCCTTTTACAATTTTAGAAATATTTTAATTAACTATTCGTCTAGTATTTCTTGAATTGTAATTTAGAGCTTTAAAAGAGCTATTTTTTTCTATAAAATTTAAATTTTGAATTTTTTTTATTCTATTAAAGTTTGGAAAATACATAACAAATAATTATATGGGCAGACCTAACAAATTAGTTTGGTTTCCTATCTAAACATTCAATGTTCATGAAAGGCTTAAGCTAAAATTGTCAATAAAAACGCCGAGTCTTTGCACTCACGTATAAAATTGGACGCAAGAAATAATTTAACAATTTCAAGATTTGTCGATTTATTTAGATTAGAACAAAATAAAATGGAAGCAGAATCTTTAAAAAGCTGAGATTTTGACCAAACAAAGTAAGAGACAAATCAAAAAAGACGACTACTAACGTTTGGTTGAAAATATGAGAAAAGTATAATGTGGACCTATTCATTGATGGTATGAGTGATTTAATATAAACTTAATCAATTGGTAAATTCCGTAAACACTCAGACCAGTTGGTTGTTTTTTTTTTCTTAACGTCGTTGATCTATGGGCAAGTTAAAATTTTTTGTTTTTTTTTATTTTTGATTTTTTTGCAAAAAAAATATTACTGCATTCATATTGCGTATTTAAAAAAATTAATAATAATACTTTACATAAAATTTTTTTGAATCACGTGATAAATCAAAAAAATTGCAAAAATCAAAAAAAAATCAAAAAAATAAAAAATCAAAATATTTTAACTTGCCTGATCTATGTGCGGATGATTTTTTAAAGTACCAGGTTCGAATCTTGCTGTGTTTAACTTTTTTTTATTTATTTTAAATTAACACTTTTCGTTTTTAAATGTTAATTTTGTAATTTTTAATTTCCAAAATAATACAATTTTTGCATAATTTCTTAAAAGAGCTTTGTAGATTGGATGTTGTCTATGCGTAAAATATAAATTTTTTAAAGTCACAGCTAACGGGTATCGATCCCGGACTCTCGCATCTCGTTAACGAGTGACTCTTAGAAAATGTAAAATAAAAATTAATAACCGGTACCGTAAGTAAAATTAATAAAAACTAAATAAGAAAAAAATTATAAATACAGGACAAATTAAAAATAAATTGTACGATTGTTTTCCTTTCTTTTTCTTCGACTCTTCTTCAATTCTTTCCTTCCTCAAGAAAGAAAAAGTAAATCAAAAAATACATTAGCTTTTATTGATTGTTTTCTTCAAGGAACAAAATTCGTGCAAGTTGGTTTTAATTTCTACTTTCCTTTTCTTTGAACAGATTGAAGAAACAAAAAGTTTTCATTTTCGAATTATATTTTCGAGAATTAGATTTGTTAATTTAGACTTTTTGCTTACCAATAAGACTCTACAAATCATGTAAAAATATTACAAATAATGTTTTATTTTATTTAAATTTAGATTCAAAATGAAATCTAGTAATAATAAATGTATTTGTGTAATTCTATTCTTATTTTTTGTTGTTGAATTATTTATTTTAAAAATGCAAAAACAAATAGAACAAAATAAAATAAATATCAAGTTAAATTCGGCAGGATTATCTCATGTTCCAAGTGAGGATAAATTCCATATATTTTTAGTCTGGAAAGGACAACATATTCCTAATATTTATTTGAAAGCATTTGAAACACTGGTAAAATTTCATCAAAATGCTGAAATTATGATTTTATCCAATGAACTTGAAACTAAAATTTTTTCAGGCTATAACAATTCTAAAAATATTTTTATTGTTAAGTACAACTTAACTCAAATGGTTTATCAACAACCAGGCTATGATTTCGTAGAGAAAGCTGTTAAAATATTAAATGGACAAAACATAAATAATTTAGTCGTAACACCTGTTCATATTTCGGATTTTTTACGATATTTTCTGGTTTATAGCTATGGTGGTTTGTATTTAGATTTCGATATGTTTGTCTTGCGTAATTTAGAATCGTATAAAAATACGATTGGCGTTGATCAAAATAAAAGTCACGTATGTTCGAAAAAAGTTTACGATTCTCCAAAAGCTAAACAATTTACTTGTCTTTGTAATTGTATGTGTCGAGCGGGAAATTACGACGTATAAGTTTCCTATTCAAAAGTATCTGTAGTAAAGCGTTTCAAATTTTATATATGTATCTCAAATAGTAAGGTCTAAGTAATGATCACCAGTAGGGGTCAATGAGGTATAGGATCTATGCCTCTTGGTCACTTTAAGGGTAACCGGGTGAATACTGGTTATCGATAGATCTCGGTTGGGATCGACCGTATTTAAATTAAATAAATAAAAATTAATTTTTGTTTTAAACTTTATTTTATTTAATTCAAATAATGAGATAAAAAAATTATAAAAATTAAAATGTATAAATACAAATAAAATGTTAAGACAATCCAAACTTTAGTTATTAACCAAAAATAAGAATGAAATAATTTATAACATAAGTTTGCATTGTCATAGTAATGTAAGAAGAGACATCTAGTGGGAACTTAACATTAAAATAAAATATTTCAAATTTCAAAATATTTATTTGAAATTTATTAGTTAGGTTACCACTACATATGTTTTCATTTGACAGACATCATCCATTTTTAGAGCATGCTTTAACAATTTATGAAAAATGGTGGTCAGAATGTCAAGGCTATGGTCCTGGTGGAGGAACTATGTTATTCACATTATTAGAATATTATTATGATAAAATTAATTTTATGCCTAATGAGTATTGGATTTGCAATAAATATATACGAGTTAGAAATAATGAACTGGATGATAGTTCACCAGCTATTCAAGACGCGATTAATAATTGTTTTGTTTTTCATTTTTATGGATCGGGAGATCCAAATTTTAAAATTGAAAATATTGAAAAAACACTTTTAGGAAGAGTTTACAATAGAATTAGTTATTATTCTTTGAATAAATAAAAACAATTAATTTTTTTATAACCTAACCCGAGAGAAAAAATAACGGATTCTGTTTAAACAGCGAAACATTAAGAAAAAAATAAAAGAAGTTAACCCTCTGGTTTCTATTGTATTAAAATTTTAAAGAAGTAATACAAAAGAATTGATCGATCGAAAGTTTACAGATCTCGATCAAATACTTTATATTCTCTTAAAAATAAATTTTTATCTAACTTTAAAAATGATATTTCAAAATGAAGGCTCAGTACAGTTAATTTCAATTCATGCAAATTGCTACAAAGTGTAAAAATTTTGCTAAAAATATAGGTCTGCAAAAATGCTGTAGATTGCATATAGAATCTTTTTTAGGGGCGTGCAAATTCTGCAAAAATACAGAGCTTTTGCATTATTTTTTAGTTTAGCAAAATATACAGAGATTTTATTTCTCATGAAGAATATTTTGAAGTAAAACATAATTTTCTACGCCCAGTTTCAAAGTCTGCAAAAATTGTGCAATGTTTGCAAGAGTTTGCTTCTCAAAAATATATAAGCAGAACATTATCATCTTCAAAATATTATCATCTTATTTTTCTTCAAGACTTAAATAAAATTAAGTATAATTTTCGGAATATTGTTATCAAGTTTATGTGTAAATCTATTTTTTCTTAAAAAAATCGAAAATTACCTTTTATATGCCGAAAAAGAAATAACAAAAATTTCATAAAATTTATTAGTTTAAAAGTAAATTTATCGCAGAAATCAAAAAATCAATGAAAAATATTAATAGCTTTTTCGAAAAATTTCAAAAAAAAATATTATTCTAATTTTTTTTTGAACATCACTATTAAATCTGGATAATATAAATTTACATTTGAACCTAAAGTTACAAATATACTGCTTAATTCAGTTTCTGCTAATTTATTTTTTAATGTTAAAACATGTTGATTCGAAATAAGTGTGCCAATCGAGCCATATTCGAAAAAGTTATCCTCAAATATTCGAACTGTAACTATCCATGGCCATTCATTTTCGACACCAAAAATTCCTTTCAACGTCTTTAACCCACAATTTTTTTTAACCACTGGCTTATCCGGTTTTCCTTTGGCTACACTTTTAATCCAATCAAGGAAAAAAGGGACAGTTGCAAAAAAACCTATTATGAATCTGCTATTTTGAATAATTTATTTTATGCTCATTGGCTATTTTGAAAAGTTTTTTTTAAAACTGCTTTTTGATTGTCTGCTATTTTGATATAGAGCCCTGAATTCAATTTTGAAAAAATTGCAACATTAAAAGCTTCGAAATATAATTTTTTTTCTTTATTTTGTATTAAATGTTAAAAAGGTTTTCTTTAAATGCCTAAATATTTTTGGAATAAATATTGTCTGATTTATGGTTATTTTTTAAAAAATGTTTTTTTTTGCATCGAATTTTATTATTCATAAAATTTAAGAAAAAAACTTAAATTTTAATTCAAAAATGTTAATATCTAATTGAGAGCTGATTCAATTGCATTCAAATTATTTATGATATTAAAAGCCAGACTCATTTTCTCATTTATACATTTTTTCTCATTTGAATCAGTGGTAAGTTGATAATAAATACCAAATAGAGTCCATTTGTTTTCAACAGGAAACATAAGAGGATTACCAAGATCTTCAAAACAAAGCTCTGTTTTATTAGCAAATGTACAATATGACGATTTTGAATAATTTTTGCATTGAATATTTTCATTATCTACAGTTAAACTGGTATCTCGGATATATGATGACGAAAAATCTTCGTTCGGATCAGTACTTACCCATCCAGCAGTTACTATATTTTTATTAAAAATTAATGAAGCTTGTTTTGAATTAGGTAAACAAATAGGCGACACGTTTGGGTTTGTAACAGGTCTGTGGAGCTTTAAAACAACCAATTCATCTGATATTTGGTGTATATTGATTACTGAATAAACTTTATCTAAATCTGGATAATATAAATTTACATTTGAACCTAAAGTTACAAATATACTGCTTAATTCAGTTTCTGCTAATTTATTTTTTAATGTTAAAACATGTTGATTCGAAATAAGTGTGCCAATCGAGCCATATTCGAAAAAGTTATCCTCAAATATTCGAACTGTAACTATCCATGGCCATTCATTTTCGACACCAAAAATTCCTTTCAACGTCTTTAACCCACAATTTTTTTTAACCACTGGCTTATCCGGTTTTCCTTTGGCTACACTTTTAATCCAATCAAGGAAAAAAGGGACAGTTGCAAAAAAACCCGGCTCCTTATTATCACAAGAAGTAAACTGGTTTGATAAGGTATAGCTTGAAATTCCATAGATAATCCATTTTCCATTTTTAAAGTATTGCAGAGGTCCACCTGAATCTCCTTGACATATATTCGAATCACCTGATACACCCAATGCACAATAATTGTTGTATCTTCTGAAGTTACACGCATTTTCACTTTTGTCATTTTGAATAGCCATTAATGCTTGTAATAAATTATTTGATATTGGTAAACTACCATTTCTTTTACCCCTAAAATTAATTAGAAAATACTTCAATATGTAAAACCCAAAATTCTTTTTTATTTGAATTTATTTTTAGGACAAACGAATAAAAATTCTTTAAATTTTCTTTAAGTAAATAAACATATAAAATCTTTTTCTTCAGTCTTTTAAAAAAAAAAATTTTTTTTGGAAAAAATTAGCTATTTTGATTTCAGCTTTTATTAACTTATCTTTCTGATTAGTTCCTAAAAGAGAAACGGCAAGATTTTTTTCTTATTTAAATTTTTATAAGAAAATTATATTATAAATTATATTTCAAAATTTAACATAAGAATGATTTGTAAAAAAATTAAATTACACAATTAAAAATTTTTGAAAATTTAAAATAGAAAAAAAATCTCGCCAAATTGAAATTTTCTGTAATTTTGTTTCAATAAAATTCAATCTTAAAATTTTGATTTAAAAAAAATTACCATCCAGTTACTACAACTTGTTTATTCTCTATTTCATCTAATTTACCATTTTGAGGCAAACATATTGGTTTTACTTTACTCGAAAACTGTAGTTTATTCTTAAGTTTTATCAAAGCAATATCGTTATAAATTATCGAACCGAAATAATCAGGATGCATGTATATTTTTGAAACAAACGCTGTATTTGATTCGGTTTGAGACTGATTTATATAATTTGTTCCGTAGATAAATTTATACTTTGAAACATCTAGATCGTCTTCTACACAGTGAGCTGCAGTTAGAATTAAATCAGGAGCTATGATTGACCCTCCACATTGAAAACTATTTTCAAAGAACATAGCAACCATCCATGGCCAGGCATTACTATTAGCGTCTTTTCCATTCACTATTTTGGTTTGAGGCTTTAAATCAGGTATTCCACAATCAAAATTAAATTCAGCTTCAATTTTATTTTGATAAAAAAATGAAAGTAAAAATTCTATAAAAAATAATAAACTTGAAAACCACATTTAATATCTAAAAAATGATTATAAATAATTAAAAAATATATTCCGAATTTTTTTATTCAATGGATGTATATTATAGTGCCCCAAATCATAAACCGTAGTCGATAATCTAGACGTTTTTATTTTTTTTCTAAGAGCTCTATCTTAAGTAATTTTTGACGTAGATTTCGAATTTAAAACATTTTTTAAATTATCTCTTCTCATTTTTGAGTAATTCAAATATTAAATTCATTGAAAATATGCATTTTTTTGGGTGTAAATTTAAAAAACTTAAAAATTTTTAAATAACTAATTTTTGCATTTATCTGATAGATTTACTATCAAAATATCTGAATTTAGCGTTGTTCTTTGATTCAATTTAATTTTACAAAAAAAATAATTTAGAAAAATAATTGAAAAAATTAGATTTTTATATATCTTAAAAAACCTTTGACCACCCTCAAAACTAAAGAATTCTTAAAAAAAAATTTTTTAACATAAAAATGAAATAAAAAGGTTTAATTCTTGGAAAGCATTTTCTTGAAAAAATTTTTTAATTTCGGATTTGAAAAAATATGTAATTTTTAATTAAATTTAGAAATTAATACTAAATTTAAACATTAAAGCGACTTGAAATTCGAGCTTTTGACACAAAATTCAAACCCAGCATCATCAAAAACATTAGGCAAGTTAATTATGAAATTTTAAGGTAAATTTTTTTTACAAATATTAGATCATTTGTTAAAAAACTTATTGATTTTTCCTTAATATATTGTAGTAATATGGGGGTTAAAAAAAATACTTGGCTAATATCACGAAGTTTAACGCAGCAAATGCACGCAAAAAAGAAAATTCAAACTTAGTCACAATTAATGTAGGTTCAGAAACTGATAATTATATGAGCATTGAATCAGCTCAAGTTTTATACCGTAAACGCTTGCGCACTACTCCAGGAATAAACCAAAATATTCAGGTTTATTCCACTGGAAAACTTCCCATAGACACCATGTTAAAAAATTGTTTTTAATTTTTTAGGAAAAAAACAAAAATTTTTGAGTTTTGTTCCTGGATTAATTATAGAATTTTTTATTTTATTTTTGATAAAAACTGGAAAAAAATTGAAAAGTTTTTAAATAAAATTTTATTTCGATTAATTGCATGAAAAATAAAATAAAAAATTCTATAATTAATCCAGGAACAAAACTCAAAAATTTTTGTTTTTTTCCTAAAAAATTAAAAACAATTTTTTAACATGGTGTCTATGGGAAGTTTTCCAGTGGAATAAACCTGAATATTTTGGTTTATTCCTGGAGTAGTGCGCAAGCGTTTACGGTATGATTTTTCGAACATAAAATATAAAATATGGTTCAAATAAAAGTAACCACGGTACTCACTAGAAGTAACCAAAACGGATGTCTCAACTCAAACTTCGCCTATTACAGAGACTTCAAATCAGCTTGGTAATGTTGTGAAATATTTTAACTGGAATTATTATCGGACTTAATTAGTATTTTCAACGATAAAATCGGGAGCTGGAGCTCAACTCACGAACGAATTTTAAGTGTTATTTTGAATATGTTGATTAGATTTCTTAATGTATCTTTTGAATCAACAAGAGTCATTCTCAAAGAACTCAATTTGCTTGGAATTCAAAAGTGTCACGAATGGGTTTTAACAATGTAAGATGAAGATGATTTGTGCGTAATTTTACGGGAAAATAGGGGTTCTTATACAAGAACTTTTTTTTACGAAGAATTACCAGATTTGGAAAAAGAGGCTAAAGAATTTGCTTTATCAAAAGCCTGTTCAAAAAAGTTTTCATTTGATTTCCAAAGCCTCGCAAATTTTATTGAAAAGCGTTTTAGACTAATGTGTCCAGATAATGATTTGAGTGAAGATGAGATAGTGAGGTCAGCTGAAAGTTGTAGGACTAATTTACTTAAATGGAGAGCTAAATGAGACAAAAATGGCAATAGACCGTTTTTTGGAGTACATGAACGTGAAGATGTGGTTTTTGCAAGAAAAGAATTACTTCAATATTTGCTTGATTCTAAAGACTTTTACTATTGTCCTCATTATGAAAATGGTATTCTAAAATGGATGGAGCCATCTTTTGTCTCACGACGAATCAATTTTCAGGTCTGGTGAAGTATCATCTTATCGTTGGATTTTCCCAGATCAGGCACCATTTTTTAATAAAGGTAAAGGTCGCAGTATAATGATATCAATCTTCATGAACTTCAAAAACTGTTGATTTATTCGAATTGGATGAAGAATAATATCTAGAGGCTCTAAGATTTTATCCTGAACTTGACATAAATGATAAATATATATCATAAATTATTATCCACGTTCTGCAAATGCTTGAATTGAACCAAAAAAAGATAACTATTTTGACAACGAAGTGGTTAAAAACAATTTAAACTTTTCTTCATTTTGGCTAAATTTAAGCGCTCTTTTCATAATCATTCAATTGAAATAATCGTTGATAATGCAAGGACTCATACTACTAAAGTTTACGATCCAAAGCTATTTAACAAATTTCCAGGTACTAATTGTGTGTATCAAGAAATAAAATGGGAAGAAAATAACCATCAAAAAAGGTATTTAATTTTAATAAAAATTTTTACATATATTTTTAAAAAAAAATGATAATCTAGTCCAAGTTATTTTGATGAAAGTGGAATATATAAAGGACTGATTCGTATTTGCAAAGAGCTAAATTTAATTGAATCTAATGTAAATTCAAAAGAAATTAGTCTAGAAAAATTAAGGGAAATAATTTTAATGCATCCAGCATTTGAGGTTGATTGTACTTATCTAGAGCGCTTAGCCTCTTCAAATGATCACAAAGTGTTATTTTTCCGAATTTTCATTGTGAATTGAATCCAGTTGAGGGTGTTTTCTGTGATTTAAAACAATACGTAAGAAAGAACAACGACCAAGATTTTTCACAATTAAATGATTTAATTCAAAAAGCATTCGATAATCATAAATCGAAAAATTTAAATATTAAACTTTGAAATAGGTTCTGGTATGCTTTAGATATGTATAACAGCGACTTTAGCTATCAAGAATTTTTTGAAGAACTGTTTTGAGCAAAATCAATGGCCTCTGTAAAAAATCATAAAAAAAATAAAAATTTTAATACAAATTTTGTTAAATTATGAAGTTTCTTGAAAAAAATTCAGTTTAAGAAAAACATATTTCTAAACAAAAATTTTTTTATTTTGTATTATAAAATCGAGTAAATAGCTCAGACAAAAACTTAAGCTATTGAAAAAAGGCTTCTCAAGAAATATTTACAAAATCCTAAAAATTCGATAAAAATAAAAATTAGGTAAAGTCTCCTGATTTTTCAAGGTGCTATTAAAATTTTCCTCGAAAGACTTTAATTTTTTTAAAAAACAACAAAAATTAAAAAAAAAACTTAAAAAATATTCACTTAATCATGAAAACTAGTTTTTCTAGGTTATTTATGATGCTCTTTTCTAAAAAAAAAAAAATTGGGAATTTATTTTTTTCTAATGATTTTTAAAAAATATCCTGTAAGGCGGTGAAGCTTAGAGATCATTAGTTCGAATTTTTCCCTTAATTTTTTTTTCTAAATTCGTTTTTCTCACCTAGGAAAACCTAAAAATAGTCTTTTTTAATCATTCCTAAGCTTCCTGACCGAATACGGTTTTCAATTTGTTATAACTTTTTATTTTTCTATTTTTTCTTAATCTTTAAATTGCTACAAAATGTAACAAATTTGCTAGACCGATATATAAGAAAATTTTTTGCTTCCTTATTTGTCTATCACCAGAAAATTGACAATGTTAAGTAAATTTTGACTTTGAAAAAAAAGTCCCGGGTGATGGATTTGAAAACTGATTTGAAATTTTTTTTCTGTTTGTTAGATGAAGCCAAAATGTTACAAATTATAGCAATTTAAACTTTAGAAAAAAAATATTTCGCTTAAAATAGCCTAGAAATGAGCGAATTGAAATAAACTATACAGCCCCTTATAAAATTTTAAGAGTTTTTCATATAAATCTTTTAAAACTATACAAAAAACTTTATATGGAATAAATAAAATATTCCAGATTTTGCAGATCTGGAAACGAAGTATAACTTTATAATCTGATTATAAAAAATTTTTATTCTTGTCAATTTTTTTTCTTTTAATAAGAGTTTCTATCAAAAAATTCTATATTTTTTTCTATGTTTTTTTTTACATTTTTACATTAATAATATTGTCTATTTAAAAGTATAATTCTATATTTTTTTTTATGTTTTGATCGTTTCACATCAAAAACAGATAAAAGATTTACTAAATAAATATTTATTTATTACTTATACAGGAGTGATTGCCATATGGTAATCGACTCTAGAAAATATGTGTATAAAGTAACTCAAATGTGATTTGATATTCTTCAGGTTACTTGGATTCCATTGGACAAATAAATTTGTTGTGTTCCTTTTGGGTGACATTATGTGACTCGATGAAATGTGATTGAACAATCGAGTAATTAAAAAGTCTTTAAAGTAAAGTCATTTTCTTTTTTAAAAATTCAAAATTGACTTTAAAGACTTAAATTTTCTTATCTTGAGGTAAAATCATATTTTAAACGATTTTAATGTATGATAATCATTAAAAATCGTTACATAATGGATAAAAATGAAAAATAAAATTTTATCATTAAGAATAAAAAATATAATTTTATGAATTAGTCACGCTTTTTCATTCAATATCAGCGTTATTCAGGCCTTTTTTATTAATTGATATCATGTCACACTAAAGGAACACACTTAAGACACAATATATTTATTTGTCCTTATATGAAAATATTTCTTTAATAATTGACACATAAGAATATTTTTTGCTTGAATTTATATCCTACATATATTTTGAGTCGATTACTATCCGGTAAATACCCTTGTAGTTGCAAATGAAAAAAAATATAAATTTTTTTGAGAATTTTCTAAAGTAAAGAAATGTGAGCTCAATTTATACTGTTCAGACTTTTTTTTAATCTATTTTTATAGTTAAATTTTTTTCAAATATTTTTAATAAACTAAAACTTATTAAAATCGAACTTTTAAAACAGCTAGCAACAAAGAAAGTATATTTTAGAAATATATATATATTTATATAATGGTTGCCAAGTAAAACCGAGTCACTCTTGATAAACAGCTTTGGTTGCATGATTTAAAACTTGAAAAAAAATTTCATGAAACATTCATTTAATTTTCAAATAAAAGTAAAAATCCTTTGGGTACAAAAAGCTCTTTTTGATTCTAATAGCAATTTCATTTGCAAAAATTTTTAATTTAAGGCAAGCAAGCTATTGTAAAGCGAGATGATCTTAAACCGAAAATTATTTGGGTTTTAGTCATAGAATAATGATGATAGAAAATGGCTTAGAAGCTGTTGTCGAAGCAAACAATGCAAGGTTAGAAAATCAGATCAAAATCATAGGGATTGAACCGAAGAAAATGACAAAAAAAAATTGCAAAAGTATTATATTTTCTAGTAGTTTGAATACTCAAAATGAAGCGAAACCTCAACTCGATGAGATGCTGAGAAACAATAATTGATCGATTTTGGACCAAAAGATAAAAGTGTTGGCCGTAACATTCTATAAAAATCATTTGATAAAAGTTATCTCCATGTTCTATTTTTTTTCGTCTAATCATGGTAGAGCTTTATCAGTCAATTTATAAACGTGAAAATTTTTCTTCGTGATTAATTAGTCGAGAAAAAAATCTTCATTTTTGTTTAAAGCCCTTTTGAACTCAGCTTTTTTTACAGGTAGCTATTTTAAATTAAGCTAATTTGATTAAAAATTAATTGCTAGAAAAAAAAATTTAGCTGTTTTAAAACTAGCTTAATTGATACTAGCAATTTTGATTAAAAAATTAAATCCTTGTCAGTTTCGCGAATTTTTTCGAATAAATTTTTTTTCGATTTGTCTATTAAACATTTGCATAAACGACACATAGATTGTTTAATTTTTTTTGCAAGAAAATAGCGGGTTCCGATTTTATTGTGTCAAAACGGTTCATTCTTACATATTTATGATTGTGCGTTATGCTCCTGTGTCAAATAGATATGAAACAAAATTTTGTTATAAATTGCTTTACCTACGATTTCTGTTTAAAATTTTTCATCCACATGGTTAACTTCTGCCGGGCTTTGGTTTCTATTATCGCCGGTTTTCATCTTTGTGTTGTTTCCAAAATTTTGTCTAGTTTGATAGCGAGTTTCGTACGTATGTATGTTCGCGTGATTGTTCCTATTATTATTTTTTATACTTGGCCCCTTATGATTTTTTCGATTTTTTTAGGATCTCGAATTTTCAAACGATATGTAGGCAAATGCTTAAAAAAAATATCTTAAATATGTTATACAAATAAGGTATTAAACTATAAAGAGAGGAAAAATAGATCGTTAAAAATTAACGATTTAAATTATATTAGATTTTTTTGCGATTTTTTAGTTAATTTTACAGTTTTTTACCTAAATTTACTCAATTTACGTAATTTTAAGTAATAAAAGTTAAAACATGGTAAATTATTTATTTGAATTTCTTAAAAGGAATTTCAAAAAAAAAGGAAAATATTGGGTAATTTTGAAATTTTTGGCCCTTTTTGATTTTACTTAAATTTACCTTTTTAATAAAAAATATTTACGCAAATTTACGTAAAACATACTGACAAACTTACACAATACCTAAAATAAACATTAACACCAAAAAACTTAATAAGTCGAATATTAAAACTCATTGTAACATTAAAATTCCAGAAAACAATTACAGCAAATGTTCCAAACAAACTCAAAAATTCATGTGTTTGGATTTGATCTTGAAGCAGTGATTCTAAATGTTATCTTAAGTGATTTAAAGTCGAGTTTTGCTGAAGATGGTCAGATGCAGATGCGTTTTGTCGAACCATACAAGAACAAGAACTGCGTCCTAAACAAGTTTCTTTCTTTGTCAAAATCCTCTATTTTTTCTGAAGTTCTTGGTCTCTGTTGTCTTAAAGGAGTTGCTTTCTTTTCAATTAATGATTTTAAAATTCTCTTTTAAGTTTTTTTTGGGAATAAAAAAGCCTTCTTTTTTCTCGAGACCTTTCGATTAGATTAAAATTGTCGATAGAGTTTTGTCTGGAAAGTTCGTCTTCATTTTCTTCTTCATTACTTCGCAAATTCACACCTCTTAACTTAATAATTTCAATCATTTTTCTTAAATTTTCTTTAAAAACAAAAAAAAAACTTACCTTTTTTAGCTTGATTTTCAAGCGTTTTTTTTGGTTCATGAACCTCAAATTTTTTCTAAAATATGATTGAAAAAAATGCAATTAATAAAAGAAATCTAGATAATTTTTAAAGCAATAACTTATTCAGAAAAAATCGACTCACTTGATTCCGGAATTTTCGAAGATAAAATAGAAACAGATGATTGATTAAGAAAATCAAATTTTTGAATTTATTAATGAAAAATATTCAAATCTTATCAACATGACTATAACAAAAAAAGCGAAATTTATGGTATTTTAAATCGTCTAAAAGTTTTAAATAGACAAATTTTCATTTTTAACTTTTATCTTTAGAAAAAAATAAATAAAAAAATTAAGAAAAACGAGCTTTAAGCAAAAAAAGAAGACTATTAGAATTCATTTTTGAATGTTGAAAATCTAGAAAAACGAATTGTTTATCACTTCTACTTTAATTGTCTTAATAAAAGTTCAATGGTATGTAAAATAAAAAATTTATTTATGTTTCCAAAAAAATTAGATCATAAATTTTATTTAAGATTGTGAATTTTGGATTATAATTTTAATACAAAAAATATACAAATCATTTTTTTGTTTTACTTCTAAGGTTATACCTTAGTCCTAAATTCTCATTTTTTTTTGGTTCTATTAGTTTTTCTGCGTAGTATGACCATTCAGTTTGAGTATTTTGATATTATTTTTTACATACCCGTGAATCGAAAAACGCCTAAAAAAACGTCTGTTAAACGCGTGAAAACGTGAGCGTTTTAACGCGTGAAAACGGCTCAGAAAACGCCAAAAAACGCCTATTCTAGAAAAATTAGTCAAAATTTCAGTTTTTTGATGCGTTTTTGGCGTTTTCTGTCTGTTTTCGTCATCTAACGGAATAAACGTGACCGTTATCAAACAGGAAAAAACCAGATAAAATATAAAATGCTTTTTTAAAAACGCCTGTTAAACTCTTGTTAAACAGGCGTTTTTTTTTTAAGTAGACCTTGAAAAATCATCCCTTTATTAATGATTTTTTAAATATTTTTTAGCGTCTAGTTTTTCGAGAATCAAAGAATTAGGTAAAGTTTTGACGGATTTTGAACCATTTAGTCTTATTTAGCGTAACAACGGTGAGTAAAATAATATAAACAACTGGACTGTGAAGTTTATTTCAATTCACTCATCTCAATTCAGCATTTTAAGTAATATTTTTATACGGAATAAATTTTTTCTTAAGTTTAAATTGCTACAATATTTGCTACATCCAACAAAACAGAAAGATATTTTTATTTACCAATGGAACAGTTTTTTCAGAACTGACTTTATGTTGGATTAGTTTGAATTAACATATATTCTGTTCTCATTAAAATGGTTTTAATTAGAAATTTTTAAATCGGTGATCAAATTCATCATCCAAGCCTTTTTTCCATGTCAAAATAAACATAACACTGTCAATTTTCTGGTATGGAAAAATAAAGAAGCAAAAAAATTTCTCATATTGTAGCAAAGTTTTTACATTTTGTAACAATTTAAAGCAAAAATAAAAATAAAAATGATTTATAAAATTGAAGGAATTGAAATGAACTTCGCAGCCCCATAAACAACGTGGTTTTAGAGTAATTTCGTCCTTATATTAACCTTAGTTTATCAACATTTAAGTTGTAATTTGCGTCGCAAAAAATGATTTGAATTTTATTTGATTAGAAAAAATTTAATTTTAAAAAAAGAAATATTATAAATTTAGAAAAACAATTATAAAATAGAAAAAAATCAAATTATAATCAAAAAGAATAAGAGGGGGTAAACTTGAAATATATTTAGCAAAAAATAAATTAATATGAAATAAAATTAATAATAATGAAATAAAATCAAAATTTATAATACGTTAAAACGCTTTTTAACACGAAAATTTCGTGAAAACATCTTTTCAGTAAAATAATTACAAATTAAGATAAATTTTTATTATTTTAATTTAAAAGTGAAAGGAAAAAAATTATAAATTTTATAACCAAATTAAAGTAAAAGACAACAAAAAAAAATAAAAAAATCTAAATATTACAAAATTACAAAATTAAAAATAAAGAAAAATCATTACAACAGTGAAAAAAAAATTATCAAACCAAAAATTATTACATTGTAATAATAGTATTGGAAAATTATTAACAGTTAATATTTAAAGAATTTACAAAAAATTTAAAATAGATAAAAAATGAAAATAATAAACAAAAAGAATAAAAGTAATAAACTTAAAATAAAATATCAAAATAAAAAATTATTTTAAAGTAAAAATTTAAAAAAAAATACAAATAAATAAAAAGAGTCTATAAAAACAAATAAATTATTACATCTAAATAATAATCCTGAGCCGTAAGCTCAGTCTATTGCGTTTTTGCTTTTTCAAGGAAAAAATAATTGACTTCATAATTTATGGCAAATTCTGAGCTTTTTAGGAAAAAAAATTTGCACTTGCATAAATTATGCCAAGCTTGGCCAAATTCAGAGCTTTTTAAGGGAAAAAAATTAAAATACCAAAAAGTTTACTTAGAATTTCATTTTTTAGAAAATATTAATTCAAGTTCATATAAAAAAATTTTTCGTAGTTTCTTTAAATTTTCAAATCAAATTGGATACTTCTTAATAAATTAAACCGCTCCTTAAAAAAGTTTTTTTTAAAAAAAATAATTTCATTCTATTTAAAATAACGATTTAAATTTTTTTTTCAAAATATATAAAAAATTTAATTTCACTTTTTTCTGAAGTTACCCCTAATCTGCCTATGTTCAGAACTTATTTTTTATTTAACCTTATTTTCTTATTAACCCGAAGTGTCTTCTGCATGGACCGAAAAGATCATTCTGATTTTAAAATTTTATTTTCAAGGATGCGGCGGAATTCGTTCGCGACTTCGAGTTGTAACACTGAGTTTCAAAGTTTTATTTAATTTCAATGGGTAATTAACCGAAAAATATAACAAAACACAGGGTTTCTTTACAAAATCAAAATATAATATCAACAATTTTCAAATAAATTTAAACCAAGTCTTAACTTTATTAAATAAGTCCATTTTCGGATATATAATTTCTGATAAGTTTCCGACTAAACGAAGATAAAATTGAATGTAAGCTAAAAGAAAAAACAGAAAAAATTAAATACTTTAGTTATACAAACTAAACTGGTAAATTTTTGAATCTTTATGATTATTTGAATTTTTAAGTATTTTACTCAAAATTTTAAACGCGCTCTAAACTAAAAACACTTAAAAACAATAAATACAAAACAATTTAATTAAAACAAAACAGTTTTTACTAAGAAATAAATTAAGATTCAAAACTTAATTAATTCAGGGGTTCTTTAACAAGGAAATACGGTATTAAAAATTCGATTGCAAAACTATAAAGTAAGTACATTCAGTTAGAATATGGACGTAATTTTGAAAGCTTCAATTATCGACTATTTTTAAACAAAATTTTTTGACTCAAAAAATATTAAAAACTATTAAAAAATTAATTATTAAAAAATAAATTTTTCTCTAAACCAACTTTATCTCTG
>NTPY01000367.1:130691-160631 GCA_002922825.1 Brachionus calyciflorus
TAGAAGAAACCCCAAAATAAAATATCGTTTAATAGAAATTTACAGTATTACAAGAAAATATTCTCAAATTCTTTTTAAATTTTCATATTTTTTATGAAAAATATTAAAGTCAACTTTTTTTTTTGGCAAATTTCCTAGAAATACCAATGGTTCGAGTCGTTTAATAGGGGTTTCTGGAAGTTTGAATTAATTAGTGAACCTAGTTGATTCAAGTTCCCAAAAAAAAAAATATAAAACTTTCTAAAGAGAGTACATCGGTAAGAATTCTAAATTTTATTTATTTTAAGACCATCCTCAACATGGTACATACATTTTAGCAGGAATGTGGGGCTTTAAAACAAATCTTGATCGAAATTTGGCAAACTTAATGTATGAACAACTCGTAAACAAAACTATTGGTAAAAGATATAATCCAGACGGAAAAAGTTTAACAAAACATTCAGATCAAAGTTTTCTTTCGGAATTTCTATACCCGAAAATTCGCAAAAAAGCGACAATCCATGATAGTTATACATGTTTACGCTACAAAGATTCAAAACCATTTCCAACTCGACGTTTGGGGCAATGTCATGTGGGTGCTGTCGGAAATTGTAACGAAGAAAAAGAGTCAACTTTAAAATGTCCAGTAGAATGTCGACCACCAAATCATTTAGACTGGGAAACATGCTAAAATTTTAAAATGAATTAATATTTAATTGTCTTTTAATATTATTTATTTTTTGTTGCTTAACTTGTAAATTTAGTACACTTTTAGTCAGCACCAAAAAAAAATGTACGCGTTTCACAATTGTATGAAAAATATTTGTAATTAATAAATTATGAGAGCTTTGCTAATTAATTTTAAATTTGTCTTTTCAAGCATAAAAATATTTTGGCTTAAAGTTACAGATATTGAATCACGTTTGTGCTTCATAAAGACTGGTTTAATTGTCATATCAATATTAAAACTTAACCTGGAAATTTTAAGTACCACTAAACACTTTTTGATATCTCCTTTCCGAAAATTTAATTTTAAACAACTGAATCAATCTTAAATTCAATGTTAAAAACTTTAATTTAGTCTAATTCTGATGAATAAAAAATTATAATATCAAATTTTGTAATAAAAAATCCATTCAAATCAAAATTTTTAAGAAAATTGGGATCATAAAGTCTTTTGGCTTCTCTTTTTGTCTATCATCAATAGTCGACTAATATTATTTGGCTTTTCGTTAGAGAAAAAAATATTATTGATTTAGATCAGAAACAAAAATTGAGTTTAATTGAACTAGAGGTTTATAAATAAACATAGGCAAGTTAAGGTTTTTTGTCTATTTCTTTTTTCTCTTTTTTTTTAATAAAATATTTTGAAAAAATTTAAAAATATAGAATTAAAAAATTTATAGTAAGGTGCAGAAAAAATTGCTGCATCATTTTATCTAAAATTCAATTTTTTTTAATGATAGATTTGTCGGAAAATAAAATTTTTGGTAAGTTTGCATTTTTCTGCAAACATATTGCGCAGTTAAAATCAATGTCTAAATGATGTATTTTTTTTTAACTGCGCAATTTTAATTTTCTGTATTTTTGCACGAATTTTTTTGAAAAAAATTTGAACCAAAAAAAACTTTTTTCGATGCAGCAAAATTTGCTGCAAATTAAAAAAAGTAACATTATTCAAATTTTTTTAAAATTTTTACTTAAAATGTTGTTTTTCTATTAGAAAAAAATTGAAAAAAGAAAATAAGTAAAAAATTTTAACTTGCCATAAACATATCATTTTGAAATTTGAATGTGTGGTCTTAGTTTTTGATACAAGTAAAATATCACGACATCTTTTAAATATAGAAATTATTTTGAAAAAAGAAAGAAAAAATGAAAATGTCTTCCATAAGTTTTTTTAGGCAGATATAGCAATAAGAAAATTTTTTTTGGGTATAAAAAATTTGAATGACACCATAGTTGATTTTCGTTATTGTTAAGATTATACTCTCTTAAATAATCGTCATAAGAGACTTTCAGGTCTTCTTTTAAAAAATAAAAAAATTCGGAATCATTTTGAATAAACTTGAGATTTTTAATTTATTTGAATTTTTGAGAAATGATATTAAATAACTTAGTATCAAAATTCAATTAGAAATTTTCAAAAAGGGTAATAACAGAATCAATTCTTTAATGATAACTAATTTTTCTATTTATTCTTTGCGATAAAGATCGTCTCTTAACGAGTGAATCTTTACAAGGTAACTCGAAACTTACACTAACTTACATCACTAAAAAAAGCGATTGATTCGTTTATAAAAGTCTGTAATTAGTATAAAGATTATAACACCATTTTTTAAAGAATTACAGTGATTCTAATATAAATGTAACGTCAACCATCAACCGTAACTTTTGACCGTAACCTTAACCATAGCTCCAACATCTTAAAATCGAAAATTATGTCGAATTAACATGAGTTACGGTTACGGTCAAAAGTTACGTTTGACTGTTGACGTTACACTGTATGTATAAAATATGATGATTTATCTAACTTTTCAAAAGCAAAGCCAAGATTATAAATAAATTTTAATTTTCTTTCTAAAAGAAAACAAAAAAGATCCAAAAAACATCTTAATAGAGATTTTGACATGGGTGGCTACCTTTTTTTAATACTGACCACCTAATCTGAATAATAATAACTAAAACCTAATTTATTTATTACATATTAGGTGATCAAGGTATAGGCGATCGTCGATGATCATGACCACATATTATATGATCAGCTGATCACATAACCCACTAGACCCATTTTTGAACTAAACCGATGAACAATTTGACTTTGAAAAAGTAAAATATTTAAGAAATTTTAGTTTTTAGTTTCTCTAATTTAGAGACAAAATACTAATACCAGAGTTGGTCAAAAGTCAAAAAAGTCAAGTCCTTTATAAATTAAAACTAACTAGTACGCATTTTGTTCTTCGACTATTCTTCTGAAGAAAACAATCATTAAAAACAAACATTGTGTAGCGTTTTTTTTTTTGTTGAAACGCTTCCTTTCTTAAGAAAAGGTTTCAAAAAGGTTGATATTTTTATAATTTTTGTAAAAAGTCATGCCGTTTGTTCATTCTAACGATTAATTAAGTCAATTATATATAACTTTAGCAATTCATTTTTTTTAAATTTTTCAAAATATATTAAGAGAGAAAATTATAAATCTTAAGTGGATTATATTTTTTTTTAAAGTTTGTAAAACTTATTTAAATTTTTTTTTTAATAAAAAAATAATTTGGAAAGTTTTCAAAATTATTAGGATACAAATTGAAACTATAAACAATAAATTTAATTTTTCCGATTGAAAGAAAAAATCTGTTTTTATAATTCTAAAAATAAACAACTAGTAACCTAATAAATTTTTAGAAAATGTCAAGTAAAATCAAACATTTCTTTGTTATTAGTTTACCATTGTTTATTTTTATTTTATATAAAATTTCAAATATAAGTTATAATCTTCCAGAAGAAAATATTCCCTCAAATGCTTTAATTTCGGATTGTAAATGTAAAAGGAATGAATATGCAGAACTTGATCGACAAACAAACGGGAATTATTTAATTCGTTTTAAACAAGCGACATATGAATTAGATCCAAGTAAACATGTTTTTACATGTGATTTATACAATACATTGAAAAGAGGACCAAATCAAAAAGTTATTTCTTTTAGTTTATTTGGAAAAGAAAAGTTATATTATAAGCTTATTTATGATATAGCAAATAAAATTAAAAAATTATATCCAGATCATTTAATTAGAATATATCATGACGAATCACTTGACAAGTCATTTATGTGTGATCTTGAATGTTCACAACGCCATGTTGATTTTTGTAATATTAAAAAACTACCTCTAGATACATTTAACAAAAGTAACTATTTAAATGTCGATTTTATTAATTCTCGAATGTGGCGTTTCTTGGCTGTTGGCGATACATTTGTTGATTTATTTCATAGTAGAGATTCTGATTCAATGGTTTTACAACGAGAAAGAGATTCAGTTGAAGAATGGCTTAAAACTGATAATGTAGTTCACATAATGAGAGGTAATTTTATAATTATTTAAAGATTAGATTAAGGAAAAGAAAATTGACTTGATTTGTATCATATGTTACAATTTACAGAACGTTCAGAGAAATTGTACTTTACTTTTGTACTAAAATCCCATTCACAAGATTTGTATTGTTATGGTAGTATTTGGGTATAAAATATCAACCAATTCGATAATTATTTACATCCTGTTTTTCTTTTCAGTGCATATTAACCAGCATTAAGTAGAAAATCTGTAAGCGATTTTTGAGAATATAGCAAGTTTTTTTTATAAGATTTTTTTGATGCTTTATTTCATTCAAAAAAGGCCAAGGAATGGAAGTGATGTTCTGAATGAATTATATCTTAAATAAATCTTCGATTCGTCCTTAATCTATATTTGAAAAATAAAATTCGTTATCTATTTTTTATTTAGCCAAAATTTTGAATTTTGTTTCATTTTACCTATGCTTTTTAAAATTCAAATTTTGGATTTTTTTCTTTTTTAGAAGATAGAATGCTAACATCGCCATCAAAGAATACATGCTTACATGGAAACTTGTCTTCCAAAAAATAAAAAAAAATAAAAATTTAATTATAAATACAAAAAGTTTGGTAAATAAATCCCAAAATTTTATATAAAATAGAAAACCAAATTTATTTTTCAAATATAGATTAAGGACGAATTGAAGATTAAATAAATCTTCAATTCGTCCTTAATTCATTCAGGACATCACTTCCATTCTTTAGCCTTATGTAAACTGTAAGCTATATAAGATAACGTAATTGCTCGATTTTACATCTTGTCAATATTTATTAAGTTTTATTCATAAATTAAGAGAAATCAATTCAATAGTCGCTAAGTAATTCTTATTTAACTTTGGGCATCAAAATGGAGAATTTTGTTTAATTTTTTTTAATTTCATTGTCTTTTTTAATTTAAAAAATATTTCTTAATTTTCCTAAATTATTTATCATTATAGACCATCCTAAGCATTGTACATTAATACTTGCGGGAATGTGGGGCTTCAAAACAGTTCAAGATCGAAAACTAGCAAGACTAATGTATGAGAAATTAATTAATGCAACTATAGGAAAAATATTCAATCCAGATGGTAAAAGTTTAAACCGTTTTGGCGATCAAAATTTCCTAGCAGAATTTCTTTATCCAAAAATTTTTAAAAAAGCAACAATACATGATAGTTATACATGTAAACTCTTTAATGATTCCAAGCCGTTTCCAACAAGGCGTTCCGGACAATGTCATGTTGGACTTATTGGAAATTGTAATTCCTATAGCAAATTTCCTTTCGAATGCCCAATTGAGTGTAGACCAGATAATCATTTAGATTGGGATACATGCTAATTATTATAAAAGTTAAAAATAAATTTTCTATAAAAAAAGTAAATTTTATTTTTAAAAATCATAACATTAAGAGAATTTGCTTTTTTGTTTTGAGGTCTATCAGTTTAATAAAATAAAAGAGTCTAGTTTTGGCTTAATAGCTTTATTCGATTCAAGTTTAATAAATAAGGTATTTTCTGAATCATCTCAACGAGCTAAGCACGAATCTTATGTCAATTAAAACATCGCTCCGCCCACTTCGACTTTGGTAAAAATGTCTGTTTAAACCTCGAAGATGAAATCCAATCAAAAAAATAATTTTAAAATCGAATTCCTTGACCCTAGAAAATCTTATTTTTATTTTTTATATAATTTGAAAAAATCGAATATTTTAAACAAATTAAAAGAATATGGCAAGTTTTTTTTTCAATTAGATTTTTTTGATGTACAATTTTACTCAAAAAAGGCCAGAGAATGGAAAGTTTGCTCTAAATTAATTTTGCTGCAAATCAAGCCTGGATTAATTCATCACTTAAATTTGGAGATTAAGATGTTTATTTCCTAATGTTATAATTAAATTTTGTACTTAATCGATAAAATCTTTTAATTTTAAAAAATTAAAATATTTGTTTTTTTTTCTATTTTAGAAGACAATGCGCTAACATTGCTTAACTATGTGTGCTTAAATAATTTATACTTGTCTTCTAAAAAATTAAAATTCGAATTTTTTCATCCCAAATATATAGTGAAAAAATGCCAAAATTTAGGTAGAATAATAAAGAATCCATATTATCAATCTTCAAATTTTAAGTGATGAATTAATCCAGGCTTGATTTGCAGCAAATTTTTTTTTGAGCATCCTTTCCATTATCTGGCTTTTTTAAAAGTAAAATTGTGCATCAAAAAAATCTAATTGAAAAAAAAACTTGCCATAAGCATGTGTTTTTCTTAATAATTAAATTAATTCATTAGTATCCAATTAGTTTGGAAAGAAAACCGTGGGTTTTTACATTTTATTAACAACTACAATAGAAACGAAAAAAAAATTTTAAACCAAACTAATTACATATTCGAAGAAAACACTTTTTTTTGTTGGAAGTACTTAAGAACCTTTCCCCAAGCCAAATCGACTAAAAATATATATCAGCTTGTAGATCTCAACAAGTTGTTATATATAAAATTATATGTTTTTAAAATTTGTAAATTTGTCAAATTTAATGTTTTCAAAAATTAACAAAAACTTCATATAAAAACCCGTGAAACGTTTATTTTTTTTAAATATTTCTGATAAAATAATAGTTTCATTTTTATAACTAAATTTAACTGATTTTTGAAAGTTACTAAAAAACTTAAACTGACTGATACCTGAATTTCATGTAACTGATCCCAACTCTGAAAATTAGCTCATTATTGTTAATTTTGTTCAAATTTTAACTTCCTGTTTTTTGCTCGAAAAAAAAGATTTTTTCTAACTGCTCCTTGCTTTTCAATTTTAACTTTCTATTTTAGAAACTATAAGCAATTTAATGACTAGCTTGATTCTACTATTTTACAATATTAGAATTATCCACCTTCAGTTCAATTTTACTATTTTAGATAATTCATCTCTCATTCATTTCAACCTTTTTTTCCTATTAGGAATGGATGAATTAAATCAAAATCTGATCTAAATAAACCTAACCCTAAAATTAGCCCTAATTAATTGATTGGCGAGGCGATAGACACGACAGAGCTAATAGATAAGTGTTATTAGGTGGGTAGCAAATTACTTTCACTCTAATTTTTTTAATTGCAAACATTCATTGTTGGCTAAATTTTAATAATAATAACTGTTTTTCAGAAAAAGATTCAAAACTTTGTAGTAAATATTTATTTTAAAATAATTTAAAATATCGACTGAAGAAATTTTTCAAAAACTAAAATTTCTTCATATTTTATATATTCATTTTCATTAACTAAAATATTAACATCAGATAATGTTTTAATAATTCTCTTATGCGTTTGTTGGACATCTTTCTGATAATAAAAATTGATAATAGGAATTTTTAATAATTTAGCTGCTGTTACAATTCCAATCGAAGCTGAACTTGAAAAAGATCCCATAATCATTAAAGCAGTTGATTGAGTCATCTGAAAAACAAAATCAGACTGGTACAAAGTCTCTGCTGCCTGTGATAGATCACTAATTTTAGATCTAAATTCGTTACCTATCATAAAATTGTTAAAAAAACTAAAATTTCTAATGTTTCTCATTTCTTCCAGATTCCATGAAACATCAATTTTTTTATGAACTGCAATTGCTATTTCAATTGGTAAATTGATGTATTTATGAAAAGTTTGAAGTAAAAACCGAGCTGAATAATATTCTTCGGCAAATATAGTAAGTGTTTTTTCATTTCTCAAATATGAATCTACATAACGATCTCCTCTTTCATATTGTTTCATTCTTAAATTGTGACGATGTATTTGTACATCACCATTGGTATCGCCTTTATAACTAATATTCAAATAATCAATTGAAAATGAATTAGTCGATGTATCATTTTTGCTTACAGGCATCACAAAACTTCTTATATCAGCATATTTTCTAGCATTTGCGCATATTTGAAAGTCTTCGGCTGTTTCCCACGTGAGCATTTCATCTCTAAACATTAATTTCACCCAGTCCGACTCCATAAACCAACTACCACCAATAACATCAATTTCAGTTATTGTCTCCGAACCAGATACTGGACCATAGAAATAATTCTCAGCAAAGGGTGTGCCTTTAGTTCCTAAAATCCCATTGTAATCTCTAGTATTAATAGTGTGCATACAAGCTTCAAAGAAACGATTTTGTGGCACGCAATCATCATCGAATAAAACTACATATTTTGTTTTTACTTGAAGTGCTAATTGAAATCTACCAAAATATTTCAATTGCATATCGCCTTTATTCACAAATAAAGATACTTTTTTACCTGTTTGGTTCAACCATAATTTCGCCTCTTCTATTTCAATATCTAATTCTTTAGCTACGGGCGATGCAAAATAAACAAACCAAATAATTTCGGGTGGATGTGTTTGATTAATAAACGATTCTAGAAATCGTCTTACAAGGCCTGTTCTTCTATAAAGACTAACAATAGCTGTTAAACTAAATTCTTTATAATTTTTTTGTGTGATATTATATCTGCTTGGTAATGAGAAAATTTCTGACATTGTCAAACGTTCTCGTGGTTTTGTACGATTTAATAATTTATCTTTTCTTGTTGTGTATGACTCAAGCTTATTAAATGTAATATTTTTTGGTGAAAAAACTTTTCTAGCTAACAAGTCTTGTCGAAATTTAGTTGTACAAGATTTGTTTCTAGTCAAAGTACCGCTTAAAAAATCTTGAAAAATTTTTGCTATTTTTTTTGATGAATTAAAATAATTTTTTTCATTGATAAAAATATCACTTGGACAAATACCTTGATTTATTAAAGTTTGTTTTAGATATTTGGTTGGAGTTATGAGTAGACGAGAAAGATAATTTATTAATTTTTTATTTGTTTCTCGTTGAATTTCATCATTTTGAATATGAGCTATTGGTATGTGTAAATCAGAGGCGGCTAAAGAGGCTGCCAATGCTATTGTTGTATCGCCTTGAACAACAACTAAAGATTTTTTATTCAATTTTTTAAATTCATTTGTAAATTTTTCAAATGATTTGTGAAAAAGTGAGCTATTTTCCAGATCATTATACATTAAATTAATATTAATATAATCTTTAAACATTTTTTGATATTTACCATTACCAATAATTAATACTTTAAATTGTTTTTGATATTCATTTCTTTTTAATTCATCAACTAAATGAGAGATTGCGAAAGCTTCGTAATTTGAATCAATAATAATTACAATTTTAGGTAATAAATTAACTCGGCCTAATGAGACTAAAATAATTTTTCTTAAATATAAAATCAATACGCCAAAGATGCAAAAGTATAAAGATAAATATAGACATGAATTTTTAAAGCGCATTCCACTAAACAAAGTGTCCGATTCGATAGGTAAAATTTAAATAAAAATTTTAACTCAGATTTTTCTTTACCTCTATTAGAGCCCAACTTAAACTTGGTTTTGAACAGAACGTAAAAGTAAAAATTGTCGAGTTGTATTAAACTTAAATCAATTTGAGCAAACAATAAACAAATAACTTTGATTTAAGTTTATTTATTTTTTATTAAAAAATAAATACTCAAACTAAAAATAAGAGCAGGTACTTTAAAAAAAAACAAAAAAAAAAAATTTTAAACAAAAAAATTTTTTTATTTTTTTGTGAAAAAAAAATATTCCAATGGATAAAAAAATTATTTTATTATCGATTATCGTTTTTCTATCATATCTTGTTTATTTACTTCTATATATCTTTATGAGTCATGATAAAATATTTGTTAAAAAATATGCCAGCACTATATTAAATCATAAAAGTAAATTTAAAAATCTGAGTGTTTTTTGTTTAATAAAAACCCATCCTGGTAATTTAGTCAACAAAAAAGCCTTATTGAGTTATGAATTATGGGGTAGTAAATGTGATAATTACAGATATACAACACTTTTGCCAGAAAATCTTCGTTCTAAAAATTACACTAATACACAGACAATAGAAGCATTCGAGGATATTTATATGATACAACCAAAAGGTCTAGTTAAAGAAACACATGATAATTTAACATTTAAAATGTACAATTCTATGATATATGTCTATGAAAAATTTCCGAAATATGATTGGTATTACATTAGTGATGATGATGCTTATTTAGATGTTAAAAATTTAAAAGAATTTCTTAGAGACAAGTCATGGAATGAACCGATTACTTATGGTTTTAATCTTAATTATAATATTAAAAATGGATTTCATGGTGGTGGTCCTGGTTTTGTTATAAGTAATGCAGCTTTGGAGAGTATAGTTAAAGAAATGCAAAAAGATATTAAAAATTGTCCTGATGAGGGCGTCGATGATGTTGATATTAGTCATTGTATTAGAAATTATAATGGTAAAATAGGAAAGTCAATAGATGAAAGAGGTCGAGAGAGATTTTTAGGCTTTCATTTGATGACACATTTTAGAGGTGAAATAACAGATTGGATTAGAGAGTGTTCTCAAAATGTTCAACGTGGTGGTTTAGATTGTTGTGCTGATCAGCTAATAGCTTCGCATCAACGAAATCCTAAAGATATGCTTCGTTTACATTTAGCTTTTGAATTTATAAGAAATATTTCAAGTCTCTATGAAGATTATTTTGGTCAAAATAAATCTATTCTATTCAAAGATATAATAAAAATGTATCTTTTAATAGATGATATTGAATCTGATCAAAATAATTTTTATAAATATGATAAATTCTTGGAATTTAGTAAAATTGAAATTACAGATTTTCTTCATAGAAAGAATAAAACATATAAATGTTGAAAAAATTGCATCTCTTAATAAAAATATTTATTTAAAATTAAAATTTTTAATTATTAATAAAAACAGAATGATCATTTACGAAAATGTTCTTCTAAACGAAATCATCGAAGATAGCAATGATGGTATTATAAAAATACAAATCAATTTCCAATTTTTTTTTATGAATTCTTGAAAAAATGCAAAATTTAATTCAAAAAAAAATTTGAAATTAAAAAAAAAAATTGAAAATTGATTTAAATTTTTGGCATTAAGAAGAATAACGCGACTAGCTGAGCACGAATCTCATGCCGGTTATTTTTTTTCAAGTCAAAATAAACTTAACATTATCAATTTTCCGGTGATAGACAAATAAGCCATTTCTTTAATTTAAAAAACTTAAAAATTCTATTTCATCATTTTGGTGAGTTAGCAAAATTAAAAATCTTGAAAGAAAATATTTATTTATTTTATATTTAAAAAGTCGTCCTATTTGAATGGATTTTGAAATCTTTTTTTTTCGAACGGGCTATCACTCTCTGGTTGGCCAACTAAAATAAACTTTAGATGGGATAAAAAAAACTTCTCCTTTTTTATGATTAAAATTTTATGAGAAAAATAATGAGAGCTAAGTGAATTATACTCTTCCTTTCTCTCAGTTCTCATCCAATCCTCAGCAAACAAGGATCGATCAAATCGTTTACAACTATCGTTAACAAATCAGGAAGATCGCGAATATCTACTCTGAAGAATGAAAGGAATTTGATCCGTTTGGTAAAGAAAAATAGAACTGTTTCGTCCATCTCTGAGCAAATCAATGAAAAATGCCAAATGGCAAGACCCTGTCCCCATCTTTAGTCAAGAATAGGCAGAGATGGGATCAGTACCAGTATTTACTGATCAGTACCAGTATTTTCCAGTATTCAGTACTACTGGTACTGTACTGTTTACTGCTTTTTAAAGTACTGAAAAAAACAGTACTTTTTTCCAGTACAAACAGTACTCATTATTTGTACTGTTTTGTACTGAATAATTCAAAAAAAGGACACTCAGAAAAAATGACATTTTTGAAATCTTTACGAAATTTATATTCATACAGACAACAAAGAAAATAACTCACATTTTAACCACAAAATTAATTGAGAGAAAGTTAAAAATAAACCATCCTCTTTTTTGATTGTAAAGAAAATTTCTTTCAAAGAATAAAGCGGTTTCTTTTTATATTTTTTTTTTTCGAAATCAAATAAAATCCCTTGTTTATTAAAAATTAACTTGTCTTATTCCTTTCAAAAAATAAAAAAAGTTGTGGTATTTTATTTTAAATGATTTCTTATTTTATTCGATAGAACAATAATAATTATTTAAAAGAATGCTGTTTAGAAAGGCACTTTATTAGAGAAAATTACCGTAAACCCTTGCGAGATAGTGCATGGGCTATTTTTTAAATCCTGGGTTTTGGTGCATGCATAAGCGACCATCTACCACATTTTAAAATCGCCCCCCTTATGATGCGTGCACTAAAGCGTTAAAACACGAAAAAACCCACAATAACGCCGGGTTAGAAACCGAAAATTATTTTTTATTAAAAAATAATTTTCGAAATTTTCTAATTTTTTTAAAATGTTAAAAAAAATGCTTTTCTCTAACTCAAGATTTAAAAAGAATTTAGCTTCTTAATATTATAAAAATAGCTCAGTTGGTACCGTCATGGGCGTCCAAGCAGAAGGTCGAAGGTTCAAATCCTGTGCGAGTCAAAAAAAATTCAAATGAGTTCCTAAATTATCTCCTGGTGTTATATTGAGTAAAACACCTACATAACCCAGCTTGTGGCCGTTGAAACGCTACTTTAATTTACTTTAATTTTATATTTACTTCTCCAAATTTGGAGGTTAATTCTATTCAATAAATAAATAAATAAAAATAACCTCATATCATTTAAAATAGATTTACACGTCTAAGTTACCGTATGACAAGGAAAAAATTTTTTTCTATTTTTTTGGCTCAATTTTTAACTTCGATTTTCATTCAAATTCAAACCGTGTTTTCAAAATATAAATAAAATTTTTCCAATGTACTGCCGATTGATTTTAGTACTGAACATTGAAATACTGGTACTGTACTGGTACTGGCTGAAAGAATACTGGTACTGTACCGATACTGGTTCCTCTTGGTACTGGTACTTACTGAATACTGGTTACCCCTGTACTGATCCCATCTCTAAGAATAGGTTATTAGCAAACAAACTCGCATGGAAAATAGCTGTCAAAAATCTCAAATTTCTGAAAAAATGCCTTCCGAAAACAGAAATCGTACATCAGTTACCCTTGAGGACAGAATCAAGGCTGTTACCATGTGCCAACAAGGAAAGTCATTTTCAGCTATCGCAAGAGAGTTGAATAGGTAAAAATCGTGCATTAAAAAAATTATTGACCGTTACAATGTCATACAAAGATCGTCCTAGACCAGGCAAGCCGCGAATATCGACTGCGAAGGATGATAGAAATCTGGTCCGTTTGGTTAAGAAAAATCGAACCGAACCGTCCCATGTCTTAGCAAATCAATGAAAACTGTCGAATGGAAAGACAGCATCATCATCTTTAGTCAGGAAAAGATTATTGGCAAATAAACTCTAATGGAAAGTCGCTGTCAAGAAACCTCGACTTTCAAGAAAAACGTTTTGTAAGAGGGTTAAATCATGACCATTGTCAAAATGGAGACAAGTTCTTTTTAGTGATGAGATGAACATTGAAGTCGACAACCGCAAAAATCGAATTTGTATTCGTAGGACCACGGCAGAGAAATAAATCAAGATTGTATCATTAAGCGAACTAAACAAGGAAGTGGTTCAATAGGAATATGGTGCTGAATGAGTTATTAAGGACTTGGGATTCATTGCATATTTGACGGGAGATTAAATGCAACCAGATACATCGACATTTTAAATAATAACTTGATTGAATCGATGCGGAACTTGCGCCAAAACCAGCCATTCATATTTCAGCAAGACAATGCACCGTGTCATAGAGAGAAAAAAGTAGTCGAATGGTTCGCCGAGCAAAAAAAAGAGTTTAATAAAAGACAGTTAACAGTCTAGGCTTAAGCTGCATTGAAAATTTGTTAGACAGACAGCTTGCAAAAGTAGGACAACGATCTCTGGACGAATTGAAAAGAATCTTGCCAGAAATTTTAGAAAACGTACCGAAAGTGGAATAGAGAATCTGGTTGACTCAATGTCACGGAGAATTAATGAATGCTTAAAAAATAAAGGTGGAGTTACACATTATTAACCCTTTTTTTAATTTTAGGACCGTTCTCATTTTTTTTCCCAAAATATTCTTAGTTTATTTTTGAAGTTTTTTTTTTGATGAATTTTCAAAGTAAAATAAAATTCGCCGAACTTTTTTTTTTAACTTTTTAATATCAATCAAAACCTTGCATTTTTCGAATTTATAATCTGTTTGTGTGAATTTATTTTTCTTTTTCGTCTCTTTTGTTATTTTTAATAAAATGTTTAAAAAAATCTCGCGGTCCTCTTATTTTTTACCAATACTGTACATAAATAGCTACAATTTTCTAAGGGCTGTAACAAAATATAAAATCAATATAAAAACATAATTAAAATAAGGTAAAATAAATATTTTAAAATATTGAATTTTAACAGGAGTACATAAATAAAATAATCTTTTTTATCGAAAAAGTTTTTTATTTACTAACTTCTGAAACTAATTTCTTAAAATTTAATTTATCATAAATGGTAAAACCTAAGAACATCAGTTGAAGCGCCCTTAATATATTTGAATTTTTTTGGACTTTTGGAAAATTTAAAAGAAAAAAATTCAAAAAATTTTCATAAAAATTTTTATATATGTCCTATAATCAAAAAATTTAATAAAAATTATTTTTTTTTCTAAAAAAGTATTTTAAATTTCTCATAAATCATTCCGACTAGAGTTCGATTGAACTCGTCAACTTTCATATTTGAACTACCCGAACCCAACATTTGAATCGTATAACATTTTCTAAGCATTTCACTTAATCTAGGATCATTTTTAGATGCAAAATGTTTCGCCACATGTAAATAATCATAGCAAATCATTTCTCGTTGTGGAACAAAGTTAATTCTATCAAAACTCTTTTCGATTAAAGTCATCATCATATCAGCACCACCAGGCCCCCAGCCTTGATACTTTCTCCACCAGAATTCATAACTTTCCAACGAATCTCTCAAAAACGGATGATGTCTATCAAAATGAAATATACTATTTGAAATACAAGTAAAATTTTTCGCATTTGGTGAATTAAAAACCTTAGCCGAACACCAATGACTAAAATTGTCCGTAACACTAATTGAATTTGTAAGATTTTCTAAATTTTTAATAACCATACTATCAGTATCTAGATAAAAACCGCCATAATTATAAATTAAAAACAATCGAAAAAAATCTGACACATGTACTTTTGTCAAATTTAAACCATTGTAACTTTCTCTGCCTTGAAAAAGATTTATTTGTTGAACAAAATCATAACCAGGTTGATCCAAAACTAATTTAGTAATATTAAATTTAACTATATGAATGTTCATAAAGCCTTTGAGCTTGAATGGCTCTATTAGACTATCATCTAATTCATTTGAAAAAAGTAAAATTTCAGCTTTGGGATGATGATAGACTAATGTTTCTAAACATTTTACATATAATTCAGGAAAATTACGACCAAACCATATAAGAAAAATGTTAAAACAATTTTCTTTGGGTATGTATGAAACGCCATATTTTTCCAAATTATTATTTGTTTCTTCTATTTGTTCAATTAATAATTTTTTATGAATTCGTTCCGCATTTTTTGATTTCAATGAGATTATTATAAATAATAGAATAAGCAGAAGATTTAAAATTACAATTAGTGTAAATTTTAAATGTAATTTCATTTCTTAAAATTATTCAAAACGGAATGAATAACCTTTGAATAAATATACAGGTCTTCTTGACAATTTTTTTTGTTGAGAAAAATATGATTTAATCAACAAATTTCTGATTGTTTGTATTTTAGCTAAAAATATAAGTATTTTTGATTTTGATTTTATTAGTGAGTTTGTTTAAAATTTGAAAAAATAAAATTTAGTTTATTTTTTTTGTTGTTAAAAGCGCTTTAAAAAACAGAGTGACTTTAAGAGATGGCAAAGTAATCTTGAAATTTTAGGTTTTCAAAAATACCTCTTGGAATTATTCTTTTAAAGGCAATTTGGTATTTATTTTAGATATTTTCGTATTGGCTTAAAAAATATTGCAAATTCATCAAGAAAAAAACATTGTAAAAAGGTGAGTTGATCACTTATTTGTAGCTAGTCCATTCAGAATTGTCGTTTTGGGCTATTTTTTTTCTGGGAAACTTTTCGAACGAAGTAATTTAAGAAAAAAAAAGTTTACAAAGAAATTCAATCGGTTCGTCGATTAATTTAAATTTGAATTTAACAATCAAATTTTTTAAATTATTTTATTTTGTGAAAAAGTTAAGAAACAGATAAAACTTATTCTCTTTTTTTAAATCAACCGCCTTGTCAAATCTCAATTTTTTTTCCCGTTCATTGAGCCAAATTGATCACTCAGTGGTTCCAAGATCACGATATTGACGTTTTATCATGACCAGCTAATAGTCCGGGCTTAAATTGTATTGAAAACTTATTGAGTTATTCAGCATTTAACAATAGTGGCTGTGTATTAGAATAGTTTTGATTAATTAAGCTGTAATTAAAATAGCTATTTTTTTTAAAGCAAGATTAAAATATCCAGGTAAAAAAAGTTGGCTCAAAATAAATTTACCTGAAAAAAAAAATGTCAAAAAAATAACTTGAATAAAATAGCATGCTTTTTTTATTTAGCCAATCAATTTTTTTAAAGTCAATTAATAAAATATAAAAGATAAAAGCTTTATCTAGTAGTCTAAAATTAGCGTTAAATTATCTAAAAACTTGTCAAAATTATCTCGATCGTATCCACTGAGTATCTCTTTTATTCTCTCGTCCAATTTTATATATTCAGGTTTTCTAGTGTACTTAACTCCTGTTTTTATCAAAACTAGTTTTTCTTTTGTAAGTTTGTCCTCTTTTCTAAACCAATCAACTAATTCATACACTAATGGATGACTTTTAAGCATACTTGAAAAAGCGTTATGCCATGCTTCAACGTGGTTGTTGGTTCTTGGAATACAATCATTAATTCTTGATGTTAAATTCCAATAACGAATATCAAACATGGGGTCTATTACTTTTTCTACTAATTTTGCGTTTCTACGACCACTCGATTTAACCAATTTTTTACCACCAGTATAAGTTTCCTCAAAGCATTGATAAAACTTTAAAAATTTTTCATCATTACCATCAAACTTTTCCTTTATTTCTTTGAAATGAAAGATAACATTTTCAACGGGGACAAAAGCTAAAACTTGTGGTAGTTTTAAAAGCTTTCTTTGATCAACTGATTCTCGGTACGTATACACTAAACCAAGTTCTTGGATTTTTCGCCAAACACTTTGTTTGAAATGAAAAAAACAAGCTTGGATAGGAATATTTTCAAAAACTTCCTCACACGCTTTTATAAAAGCTAATTCGAAATCTACATTAATTGATAATGGATAGCTTTTTAAACTATTTTTAATAAACTTTAATAACTTGACATAAATTTCTTTATTTTTTCGGGGTAAAAGTGTATAAGCAACAGGAAAACATTTTCCCTCGATAGAAACATGAAATGAGTAGACCTGAAGAAATAACTTTGGAGCAATATCAAACGTTCCATCGCAAAAAATGTGTGAATCGGATAATAATTCTAAGTTTGATAATGAACCAAATACGAAAAATCTATCAGGATCTAACTTTCCAGAATCATGCAGCAAAAAATTCTGATTATTAAGAGATTTAATTAAAAATTCTGGAAATTCTATATCAAATAAAGATTGCGGTTCTTTGGGATAATCAGGCTTTTTCTCATTAACTACTCTATGGATAAATTGTCGATCAGCGTCGTATGTTGGTCCACAAGCTATTTCTTCTTCATTCAAGTTTAAGATACTCTTAACTTTCGTCACTATTTTTCTTGGATTTTCACAAGAAATTGTTGCTTTTTCCTTTATTTTTCTACGATATTCAAGTTTGGCTAATTTTTTAGTATTTATGGCTTCAACGTGTTCACCTTTAATACTTGTTACATCAAAATTTGAGCCAATACTACACCCCACGGTTTCACATGTCACATTGCATGACTGATAAGTACACCTCCAACTGTAAGATTTTAATAAATTTAAATCCTGCTTCGGGTTTTTTAGACGAAAAAAAAAAACCAAGATAATAAAGTTGCCGGGCTCCTTTTTGCGACATTATGACAAAGCCATTTGCCTCTTTTTCTTCGTCATTTATAGACAATGAATTTACTTCATCAATAATTGATTCCATATTAGCTTTTTATTACAGCTTTTTTAATTAGAGAAAAAAAAGTAAAAATAGCACTTTTTTATACTTGCTATTTTAAATAAAAAAATAATTTAATTGGCTAATTTTAGTGCTTTTTTCTACTTGTTTTTTTTACAGCTATATATTTTTTGGCTTTTTTAATCTACTCCCAACAATAGTAATACTCATCTTCAGCGATAACATGTATTTCAACAAGTTCTTAGGCTTAAATTCAGAGGGAATAGATTTACATGAAAATATAAATCTGAATATAAAACTATGAGTTGATAATGGAACGCTTTGGAAATGTATCAATAAGTACAAGTTATCAAAATGTCTAAGAAAACATATTTAAGCTTTATTTTGATTTATAGTAAATATTTAAAAAAAAAACATCTATTCTTATTTCTTAATAAATTAGCTTTAATTTAAGCCCAAAATAACCCTCGTCGAATAATGTATTATATACGAAAAATAATTTAAAGGAACTAATTAAAAAAGTAGACTTTTTTTCAAACATATGGTGTGTTAAAAGGACATTGGGGACCAAAATCAATTTACAGAAATTACTTTTTGAATTATAACTTTTATAACTGTTAGAAACAATATTATATAATTTTTTTGTCCCTGAGATGTTCTGTTGTTTTAATACGTTCATTTTAAGCAAACATACTTAAAATCAGACTTTAAATTAATTGATTTTTTTGGAAATTTTTTAAACACAAGACTTTTAAAACTTTTTGAATATTAAAATTTATCCTTTTTTCTATTAGGGAAAAAAAATTTTAATTTCATTTTGTAACAACCAAGTCAGAAATTTTTATTTAAAAGAAAAAGCTATTTGCGGCTTTGAGAATTTTGGTTAGGGTTAGGGTTAAGAACAAAAGATAAATATTTAGGCCAGTTCTTTCTGTCTGCTTCTGCATGTTTTCTTAGCGATTCCATTAAGGTTTGGTTAAACCGCTCTGTTTTCCCATTAGTTCTTGGGTTGTAGGCTGAGGTAACGATGTGTACAAAGCCTGGCCTATTTTTTAATTCAGACATTATATGATTTAAGAATTCCTTTCCTTGATCTGAGAGTAATGAAATCGCTAAAAAAACATGCAGAAGCAGACAGAAAGAACTGGCCTAAATATTTATCTTTTGTTCTTATGGCCTATAGATCTAGAGTTCATATCTCTACAGGTTACACACCCTTTGAATTGATGTTTGGTAGGAAAATGCTCCCTTTTAAGGACTATACTTCAGAAGAAAACGATATGGAGGCTATTCTGGTTAGGATCAACGAAATAAAGGAACTTTTTGATGTTACACATCCTAAAGCAATTGAAACAATTAGGCATAATCAAGAAAAACAGATTGAAATACAAAACAATTCGCAAAACACAATAAACGAACGTATTCCAATCGGAAATACTGTTTATTTAAAATGCGAAGGACTTTTAAGTAAATTAGAACCTAAATTTAAAGGACCATACAAAATTATAAGACACACCAAAAGAGGGAATTTTAAAGTTGAAAATGCGCTAAAACAAATACTTCCAGAATCATATCCTAGGCACAAAATTAAAGTTGTACTAGAAGATAAGGCTTTACCTGAAGAGAGTGCCGAAATTGAAAAAATTCTTCAACATAAAAAGATAAATAATGATAATTTCTATCTGGTAAAATGGAAGAACTTTCCTCCTTCAGAAATCTAATGGGTCGCTGAAAAATATTTCAATTCTATGGAATTAATTAACAAATTCAAGGAAAATCAAAAAGAATTACGTGTAGCAGATCGCCCAAAAAGAAATAGAAAAGTTCAAAATGTAAATTTTGCATGTTTGGCTTTGATTACAATATTTTTTCTTTTCTTTCCATGTATAGACGCTCAGAAAGGACACTTTATAAAAGATGAATTTCGAGTTTGCACAAACTCGTTTCATACAAACATGGTAAATTTAAAATCAATTTGTAAGATAAGACCATCTCCTACAAAAACATTAATAAAAAATTACCTGTCTGAATTTAATAGCAGCTTTGGAACTAAATCAACTACAAGAAAATTGTTCATCCTAGGAAAACTCCAACACCAAGTTTATGGTACTGGATACCATTGCTTGAAAAAGAAACATATTCTGACCACTTCAATGTCTATTTGGGGGGAAAAATATGAATCTTTAAGAACTGAATTTGTAAGAGTCTCAAGAGATGAATGTTTCTTAATTACAAAGAACAAACAATGTAATGGATTTCCAATGGATTGTGAAAATGAGTACTGTACTTTTCAAAGCAATCCTGTTCCAATTTTTAAATGGATGTCAGAACGTACAAATGAATCATTCTCATGTACGACCTCACCTAAATTAATCACAGGCAATTCACCAAAAGATTATCTTTTTAATGTTAAGTGCAAAGTTTCTGATAGGAAGTGTCACCTACATGACTCTATAATTGTATGGAATGCTACTATCTATCATGAATGCCTACTCTACAAGATTAGTCAAGAAACGTTCACACTTCAACAAAACAACGATGTTATGATTACTAATAACAATCTTGCATTTCAAGCAATCGACTCTAAAGAAATGTGTGGTTTAAAAGTATTATCAACCCTCGAAGGCGTTTATGTAAGTATTAAAGTAAATAATTTGATTACTAACAATAGAGATAATACTACCAATATTGACGAAATGAAAGAACTACTCATGACTGAATCTGATTATAAGTCGGTTAAGGATATCGAAGATAAAAATGAACTCTTGTTACGAGAATGTTTAGATTTTTAACATATTTTAAATTTATTTTCCAGATTAGAAGATAGACACTATTTAAGCGACGGAAGCAAAATTACTTTATATACTACTATGGGTACTGTCTATAAGGTTAATTGTAGAATTATAAAATAAATTGAAGTTATCATGGAAACATTTTCTAATAATTCACTTTCTATGTGTTTCAAAGACCAACCTATAAGATATATTGAAGATAATACGACAAGAACAGGTTTTTTATCACAAGACGGTATCATAAAACCTATCTCAGATTTAATTCCTTGTAACAAAGTTATCCAATACATACAGCCTCCAAATGTAGAAAAAACTATAGTTAGAAAAAGACACGAATCTTTCGTTGCATCTGACTCTCAATTAAATTAATCTTAATTGGGCAATTTATGAGGAAATTAGACAAGTCTTTAAAAAGTTTCCATATCTAAACTAAAGAGCGTATTTAGTTATAGTGATTTATCAAATATTTTTAAAAAAATTAAAGTATTTGGGAAATTTACTATAACTAAATACGTTACTTAGATCCAGCATATTTAGTTTTGATACATCTTCATTGCAAAAAAAACACTCAAATATTTTTTTCTAAAAAATATTTTGAATCATCGCTCATTCCTAATGAAATATCAAACTTGTTGGTAAAATTGTTATAGAACACAAAAGAATAAACCATATTTTATTTGATATAAATGAGGTGTGATATGGAATAAGTTCATTTTTTAGTGATAACTGGTTAAAAATTACATTGATTTAGTACCAAGAAATCGGTTCTAAAGATTTTTTATGATACAACTTAATTGGGATATAACTGCGTAGTGATATAATGTATGACTGTAGTTATTGTTGGACTGGAGTTCTTATTTTTATGTTTTTCAGCGTCTCTCGCCGATTTAAGAAGAAATTTACAAATATTTTTATAGCATTTATCAATATTTTCTTGGTTAGTCTCATTTTTTAAAATTAGATCAAAATCTTCAATGTATTGATCTGAAAACTGGTTTAAAAATTGAATAAATTGCTTTGACTCCCAATTGAAGCACTGATAAAAATTATGCTCTAATTGCTTTTCTTCTAACTTAGAGTTGATTTCAATTTTTACTGTGACCGGTAAGTGATCATTTAAGTTTTCCTCAATATTCTCGATAGACGAATCTAAGATTCTAAAACCTGATTCACTTTGAATCCAAACTATATGATCAAGTGTTGCCCTATTTGTACCATTCCTGTAAGTAAAGCCAGTATATTTTGAATCCAAAAAATCTGAAATTTGTAATTTGTTTTTTAGTATGAATTTTTTGAAGAGTTCATCAAATCGTCTTTCACGGCTTAAGTCAGCATTCCAATCTCCCTTTATTAAAAATGGTAGATTTCTATCTCGATGGCAAGTTAAAATTTTTAGATTTTTTTATGATTTTTGCAATTTTTTTTATTTATCACGTGATTCAAAAAAATTTAATGTAAAGTATTATTATTAATTTTTTTAAATACGCAATATGCATGCAGTAATATTTTTTTTGCAAAAATAAAATCAAAAATAAAAAAAACAAAAAAATACGACTTTCATATGTTTTTTAATAAAACACGCTTTCCCGCCGAACGGGCGTCCTTTTCTGATAAACTAAACTCACTTTAAAAAACTATATTAAAATTTTGAGTGTCAATAAAGTTTAAAAAATACATCTATAGAAAACAATGTAATTTACTTTCCTTTAATAATAATTTTTTTTCTTTAATTTCAGATTTGTCAAGAAAAAAATTATTGGCTGAAAATATTTTCAGAATTATCGAGAATTTTTTTTCAGAAACTATGAAATTCTGAACAATCTTCTGCTAGGTTACAAAGTGTAACCATTTTGCTACAGCCAAAAATATAGGTCTGCAAAAACTTTATATTTTTGTAAAATTTACACTTCGTTCGAAAATCCTCTATATGCAATCTGCAACATTTTTGCAGACTATATTTTTGAGTAAGGTTTGTGTCTTTTGTTATGCTGTTACCGCAACTTTTTCTTGGTTTATCTTTTGGTAAATTAAATAAAGCTCTACAGAATTTTCGAACATGCGAGAAAATTTGTTTTTTCTAAAAATGTTTTGTTTTCACTCGTTACATTTTTTAGTAATAAATTGAGAATTTTTTTTTGTTGTTATTATTAAGATATTTAGGTTTTTGGAGATATCAGAAAAATTAACCTCAAAAATTTTTACTAAGCCATTATGTCTTAGTTTAAAAACAAAAAGTTAAGTAAAAAGTAATTCAATAAATTTTACCATAGTTACTAATTATAATTGATTTCTTCAGGGATTTAATTAGTTTTAACAACGTCAGTTTAAATATTTTTTTAAATATTTGCAAAATGTAACATCTTTACGATTTAAATAAAGGTATTTATATATAGAAAATTTATTAATAAGAAATTCTTTATTTTTTTTTAAAACTAAAATGAATTCTAAAAAGAATATTCCAGAAAAAGATGAAGAAAAATTTATTCAAGTTGCCAAATCGCTTCGAAAAGCTATGAAAGGCTTTGGAACTGATGAAAACAGGATAATTCGAGAATTATTGAGTTACAAAATGGTTCAGAGACAAATAATAAAAAACAAATTCAAAGTCTTAACAGGAAAAGTAAAATTTTCTGAGATATTTTTTAGATTGCAAATAATTTTTTTTTTAAAAAGGACTTGGAAGATGAATTAGAATCTGAACTTAGTGGCTATTTTCGTGAAGCTGTTTTAGCTCTTTTAACTCCAGTCGACGAATTCGAAGCATCCATACTAAAAGAAGCGATTTGTGTAAGAAAAATTACTTTTTTTAAAAATTTTTTATTAGAATATTTTTGTTATGAAGGTATAAATATTTTTTGACAGGTAATATTTATACAGATTTATTCAAATAAAAATACTAGTTGATTAATTTTACATTAGTTAAACAGTACTTTTTAATCAAGTCCTTAATAATTAAATAGAGTTTAAGTTTTAGACTTAAAAAAATATAGATTTTTAAATTACTGCAGTGCTCCCGAATTAACGTCGTACCCGTACCCGTACTCCATTCATTTTTGCTGGAGTACGCGTACGGGTACGACGTTAATTCGGGAGCAGCGCAGTATCTTAATCTTAAAAAGTTTTTTTTTTAATTAGATTTTTTTGATCTTCAATTTAACATAAAAAAGGCCAAAGAATGAAAGTTATGTTCTTAAAGCAACAATTCATATTCTACGTAAATATTCGCTTTATTTAATTGTAACTTTGGTTCAAAAAAATTTAAATTTTCCTTTTTTTTCTAATTTAGAAGACAAGTATAAATTATGTAAACACGATGTTAGCATTTTGTCTTCTAACTTTCATTCATTGGTCTTTTTTATGTAAAATTGAAGATCAAAAAAAATCTAATTAATAAAAAACTTGCCACTTAAAGACAATATATATTGTTAACTTGATCGCATGGCCGAGTGGTGTAAGTCGAGTCCTTTGGAGCGAAAGGTCTAAGGTACAATTCTCACTAAGTGATGAAATTTTGTAACATCGTAAGATGTTAAATGCAAAATTATAAAAAGATTAATCGAAATCGACTTGCATATAAAGAAAAGCTAAGCTGATGCGTTACATACAGCGCATTCCTCTAGACTACTGGGACTGAAAAGAGATAATCAGGCTTGCGTGCCGTGGTGACTTAAAATAAGGGCTCCCAAAGGGGCATTGTAGCAAGTGTAGCGACCGGCTCTATAAAAAGGATTTAGGACTAAAAATAAGGTTTATAAACAGAAATACTTCAAAATAAAATAGTTTTCTAAAAAATCGAAACCATTTTTGCTAGATTTTATCATTATACAGACGATCCTCGATAATTCGGACCTCGATTATTCGAATAAATTTTCTTGGTCCCTACCCCTAACTAAATACTTCTCTATGTAAATTTACTTCATTAAGTCGGATTTTTATTCCGGTTTATTTCGTCATTCGGAAAAAATAAGTGTCCAGATTTAAGTTTTTGCACATTAAAATATAACTTTTTAGAACGTAATAATTTTTCATGCATAAAAATAAAGAGAATTTCATTTTTTTTATTGAACTTTAATTTAATTGTTAAAAATAAAAGATATATTTAAATTTTTATTTGGAAAATTTTCGGAATCGCTGATCAATTGAGGAATAAAATTTTAAGATACTAGTTTTTATGACTTGGGACACCTTAATTAAATAAAAATTAATTTTACGTAAACGCATAGAAACGGGATATAACCATTAAATGAAAAAGAAATCTTTTTTGTGAAAGTTTAGTTAAAGGTATTTCAGATTTTAGGGAATATAATATTTTAAAAGCATTTCGTATCGATCCAACTTTTAAAAAACTTAACGAGAAAAATAAATCAGTAAACTTACGCTTTTAAAAAATTTGTGTAGAGTTGTAAAACAATTTCAAAATTCAAATAAATAAAATTACAAAGAAATGAAAAATAAAATTGAAAACGATCTCATTGTATTTAAAATTACTTAAAAAATTCAAATTTTTTCGAAAGTACTTGAGGTTATTGAGCTTGACCAGGAAAAAATACTTAATTGTTCAATATCAAAGTATATGCAAATAATTTAAAGAGATAAAAATTCAAAAAAGTATGGCACTTTTTTAAAGAAATAGACAAATTTTGTTGTTTTGGTTCAAGGGAATATTTTTATGAAGAGAGAAAGAAATATCTTTTTTTGTTCAAGTTATGTTTTCTCTCAATCGAGTGAATTTGTTGCTCTTAAATAAATGTCATTTAAGAGAAAGAACAAATAGAAAAAATAAACTAAACTTGCTATTATTAAATGAGAAAAAAATATTAAAATTAATATGTTTCAAAGGGTTTGGGAACAGATGAAAGTAAAGTAATACAAATTTTATGCACTAAAAATGGTGAACAAATAAAACAAATCAAATCAGCTTATAGAAGACGTAAAAATTGATTGTTATTTCTAATTTAATTTTTTATAAAATATGAAATGTTTTTAAAGTTTACCGACGAGAATTAGAAGCTGATTTAAGTAATGAAGAATCGGGTCATTTGGGTAGAATATTTAGATCGTTAGGAACTGGCGGTAGAGCTCAAAATCATGGTTATGACCTAGAATACGTCGAGCAATTAGCTCAGAAATTATATGATTCTAGTCAGGGAAGACTAGGGACAAATGAAGACGAATTTATTTCTATTTTATGCGCGCGATCATTTCCTGAATTAAATTGTATTCTAGCTATTTATAAAGAAAAATTCGCTAAAGATTTAACTCGAGTAATTAGACAAGAATTTAGCGGACATTTAGCCGAGGCTTTAATTACAATAGGTAAATTAAAAAAAAAATTTCAATTAAAAAAAATTGAATTTAAGTCTGTATTTGAATAGCGAAATGTGCTGTTTATAAACCGGCATATTATGCTGATCTTTTGTATGAAAGTCTAAGAAAAGATGATAATTTTGAAAGAGATCTATTACAAGTTGTACTTTGTCGAGTTGATGTAAATCTATTTTTTTTTTGTTCAAGCATGAAACTTTTTCACAATATATTTTTTTTCAGATCGATTTGGATTTGATTAAAATTGAATTTAAGAATAAGTATCAAATGAGTTTGTCGGAATGTGTTAGAATGGAAACAAGTGGCGATTTTCAAAAGTTAATGCTTGAAATTCTAAAAGATAAATAGAAAAATTTTTTATTTTTTTCTACTTTTCTATATTTCAAATTAATAAATACGTGAAATTTTCGATAGAGTTTTTCTAGTTTCAAGATTAAACAACAGGCCATTGTCCTTATGTATTGCTAGACTGATTAACACTTCATCTATTCATTAAAATTAAAATAAAATTGTTATTTTTAAAATTTGATAGAGTAAAGAAATTAAAATTCAACTATTTTATATTATATTTGCAGCATTAAAGAAGTTCAAGCTTCTTTTCTTTTTTAAAAGGAGCCTTAATATTTTTAAACCATAAAAATAGAAAAAATACCATAAAAAAAGTAAATTATACCACAAATTTAAAAGAAGAACCATCATTTTTATATTATAATACTAATTTGTTTTATTTGTAACAAATCTAATAACATAATCTCAAATTTTTTTAAACTACAGTACAAATTAAAACTAACTTGTACGTTTCTTTTCCTTTCCTCTTCCTCAACTCTTCCTCGACTCTTCTTCAACTCTTCTTCAACTCTTCCTCTTCTTTTCCTTTCCTTTCCTGAGAAAGGAAAAAAATTCGTTATAAAATATTAGTTTTTATTGAATGTTTTCTTCAGAGGAAGAGGAAATGAGGAGTTGAAGAAGAGTTGAGGAAGAGTCGAGGAACAAAATGCGTACAAGTAAGTTTTAATTTGTACTGTACCACACTTTTTATAAAAGTAGCAAAAAAAAAATTTGATAATTAAAAAAATATAAAAAAATTATTGTTTACATTTATTCACACAGTAAAAGTATTTTCTTTTTTCCAAAGGCATGTCACAAATTTTACATTTATTGATGTCGTCGGCATCACCATTATCTATTTGAGTTGAGCTGGTTATTGGAATACCAGAACCAATTCTTTTAGAGGATGGCTGAGTTTCTTCTTCTATTCCTTTCTCTCCTTCATCTGATACTAAATCAGAAGGTTGATGTTGTAAACTTTTTAATTTTTTTTTGAAGCTACTTTCTTCCTTTTGTTGCTTATTGGTAAATCCATAAATATAGTATTGAAATTAACCATTTTGAGATTTTTAGTGTTTCAATCAAAATACACATTTACAAGTACTATTTTTCCAAATTTCATTGTTTAGCTTGATTAGTCTTAATATATATACTGTTTATAAAACTAATCATTTTATCGAAATTTGTCCATGGTTTATTTTCAAGACGTTGTAAAAATTGTTTACAATCTTCTCTAGATAAGTCCAGACTGTTTTTGTCATCGACACTTCTAACCATATAATATTCATCAAGACGTTGTATTGTTTTTCCAAGTTTGTTCCATTTGAAGGCTTCTAAAAGATCTTCCATGCTACTGATTGGCTCTTTATGAAATTTTTTAAGATTTAAATTTTCAAAATCGACCGGCTCTTTTGTTGTCGGATTGATAGTAAATATTGTTTCAGACCTTTCACGAGACCAATGTTCGATTAAATTTGATCGACACTCATTCAAAAATTCAATTAGACCAAGTCTCTTGTGTTTAAGTGCTTTCTTGATTTTATCATGACTAGACTCGAGACCATTGCTTGTTATCGGAAAACATATATCTCCAATATATTTTTAATAATTTTGTGGTTATAGTTTACTATGGTCCATTTAAAAGCAATAGACACAGATAAAATAAAATAATTTAGGTTTTTGTTTATTTTTTGTTTTAAATTTAAAGTGGACACAACATTATTGTACATTTTAGAAATTTAATAACTGCCGAAAAATGAGAGACTGTCCATATTGAATGAAAACAGTCTATTTTTTTTGTAAAGTTGAAATTTTATTCGTTATTATTTCTACTAAGATTCCTCTAAAATGGTTCCAATAAAGGTGCTTAGCATACACATAATCCCAATACAATGAGAATTTGCGTTTAATTATTGAAAAATTATTGAAAAATAAAAAGGCAATATAGACCCAAAAGTAAAAAGAAAATTTAAATTTAACCTTAGTAATTAATAGTTTACCTTTAAGGACTAAATTGGCTTCGAACTTTGGAATTCAATAAATTTTGTGTTCACAAAAGATAAAAATTCTTCACTAATTTTTTTATTTTCATTGATTTTGTGAACAATATTTTTAGTGAACAATGTTGTGCACAAAGCCGACATGATGCCATTGTTCACGTTTGGCGATGTAGCTCAAGTAAGAGTAGAAGGTATTAAAAAAAAGAAACGCGCTACCGGCAAATTTTTTTTAACATGTAATGATTTTTACCTGGATAAAGAACAACAATTTTCTTTGATCTGTTAAATCATTTTTTCCATTTATTTATTATTTTATTTAAAATATATTTTAGGGGGACACCCAGGGCAGCACCGAACGGCATACGCCTTCTTTTCAGTCTCAAGTTAAATAATTAAACTTAATTAACAAATAAGAAACAATTGGCTTTTTAGTTTTTACTTTTCTTTTTTTAATTTGTTTAAATAGACAAGTTAAAAAGTCAACTGCTTCTTTGTTGATTTTTGTTGTTGTTGTTGCGATCATTTATTCTAAACAAAAAATTTCTTATTAGCTTTTGATAAAAAAAAAATCAGTTTTGAATTTTTTTTAAAATATAAATTCCATGAATTCCAGAAGAATCCCAAGTTTTGTTCAAAAGTTCCCATCCATTAAAAATAGCCTCAAGTCTAGCTGTACCATAAACTCTATGTGCATTAAATTGCATATAACTCTTTCCATCACTAGAAGCTGGCACAGCTAAGAAAACCAAACCACCTGGTTTTAATAAACAATGCATTTGTTGCATAGCCTCAATATCTCCATTAGGATTTAATGGATCACCATATCTCCCAAGACCACTATGTTCAATTGATGAAAAACTAATAGCCACGTCAAATTCCTCCAATTTCCTACTCTTAATATGCTCATCCAAAAAATCATTAACATGATACCAACTCATATTGGCTACACGATATTTCTTTCGTGTATAATCCAACGTTGTTATATGACTAGCTCCATGATAATAAGCAATAGCTTCGACCCATGGAAATTGTGTACCAATAACAACTACTGATTTATCTTTAATATAATTTGAATGATTACCAATTAAATCATTTAAGACTTTATCTCCATAGTGTGGTTGGGCTATTTTATTTTTAACATTTTCAACCAATTGAGCTATTTCCATAATACTATATTCATAATTTATTGTTTTATTATTGGAATCTGAATCCGAGTAGGCATCATTAAAATACCAATATTGTGTATTTGGCATTTTACCTTGCATTGTAAAATCATCG
>NTPY01000367.1:160910-172454 GCA_002922825.1 Brachionus calyciflorus
CAATTTCCTACTCTTAATATGCTCATCCAAAAAATCATTAACATGATACCAACTCATATTGGCAACACGATATTTCTTTCGTGTATAATCCAACGTTGTTATATGACTAGCTCCATGATAATAAGCAATAGCTTCGACCCACGGCAGTTGTGTACCAATAACAACTACTTATTTATCTTTAATATAATCTGAATGATTACCAATCAAATCATTTAAGACTTTATCTCCATAGTGTGGTTGAGCTATTTTATTTTTAACATTTTCAACCAATTGAGCTATTTCCATAATACTATATTCATAATTTATTGTTTTATTATTGGAATCTGAATCCGAGTAGGCATCATTAAAATACCAATATTGTGTATTTGGCATTTTACCTTGCATTGTAAAATCATCCATCATATCGGTTGGTATTTCTCTAAGTGGTGGTCTATTTATTAATTTTTCATTTGGATGTCTTTGTTTTTTGAACAAGTCTAAACATTTTTGTTCGTATGTACTTGATGTTAGACCATTCGTTATTTGTTCGATGTTAATACTACTACCTACTGAAGTATTTTCTTTTAAATAAACTAAAACAAAGACTAAAATGCCTATGGAACAAATTATAATTTTCTTTTGTGTTATCATATTTTATTTTATGGTTTAACAAAATTTAAAGTTATTAAAAATTAGTTGTTTTTTTTTAAATCATGAAAAAGAAAAAAATGTGTTATTAATTTAAATTCCTTGAATAAAAAGCCAAGGTTTTTGATTACATTTACAAATTGAGGCTTTTTTTTTTATTCGACTAATAAAAAATTTTTTTCTCAAAAATTGAATTTTGTAAAAAAAAATTTTTCAAAATAGAAAAAAAAGTACTTCGAGCGAGGATCGAACTCGCGACCTTCTGCGTGTAAAGCAGATGTGATAACCACTACACCATCGAAGCTTCTCTTCTAATAAATACTTTTTTAAGCATTTTAAAAATGTGACTTTTTTTTTAATCGAAAAAAAAAAGTCACATTTTTAAAATGCGATTAAAAAAAAAAGTTAATTTTGTAAATAAATTTTAAATTGCAAAATATTTGAGTAGAAGCTGCGATGGCCGAGTGGTTAAGGCGACAGACTTGAAATCTGTTGGGATTTTCCCGCACAGGTTCAAATCCTGTTCGCAGCGAACTTTTTTTTTCTCTCAAAGTTTATTATTCTAATTTTGTTAAATAATAAATCAAGATTCTACAAATAGAACTATAAATATTTAAACCATTAAACTTTATTAAACAATTCGGATTCCAAAATAAACTCTTAAACTAAACTAGTTGTTTTTATTTAATAGTAACTATTAAAATCCCAAAAGTCCAAATCTAGACTTTAAATGTTTTTTTTGATTGTAATTTCTTATGTGATTTAAAAATCCAAAGCAAAAAAAAATTTTATTCAAAATAAAATCTTGAAAATAAAAAATTAATTTTTTTTACACATAAAAAAAGAGAATTATTAACAAAAAAAAAAAAGTAGTTAAAATTGAACACGTCTCTTTTTACGCTGCTCATTAAGACTCTCGAAAAAAGCCTCGATATTTTCACGCTTAACAACTTGACCATTGCGTGCAAAATCAGCCAAGAAATCTTTCAAATCCGTTTTGAAATCATTTAAATTATGCAAAAATTCCACTTGTGACACTCGATTCATTTTAGACAATTCATTATTCAATAATTTCTGCTCATCCATTTCGCATCTATTCATTTCGTCCATTTTTTTACCACATTCCTCATAATATTTAATACTATCCTCATGTCGAATTATAAACTCAATGTCCATATCTTTATAATTCTTCATACACTCATCACATTTACACAAATTCTCTCTCCATCCATCAATTAAAAAACAACTTAATTCTTTATCCTTCCAATTTTTATCAATTTCTTCACAATTTTTCGTCTTTAAACTCTTTAATTTACATAAATCCGATGTCACATTCTCAACTACGATATCGAAATTTTCCAATTTTTTTTCTTTAAAGGATAAAAAGTCTTGATAGAACCATATAAATTGATTTTTAAGCATACAACCTTGACATATTAAATCTTCATAATCATCTTCATTTGATCTGAATAAATCAGCACCTTTTAAATGTTTTAGATGAAACCAATCCTCGCATAGAGTACATTGGATCATTTCTTCATTGTTTAGAGTGTCATCTTGTGATAGCTCTGGATCGGGATAGGGTCTATTACAAGAGCAATAAAGACCATTAAAATTATGATTGTATTTATTGTTAATGTTTTGTGGTTCTTTTTCAGGTTCTAATTTACATTTAATTGAAAATTTAGAATTACCACAATCACAACGAAAATTACGTTTAGTGTACAATTCAATTAATTCATGATTTTGATGACACTCGTACGAACAAGCCAAACAAATACCATGAAGTTTTTTGTCTGTGCTTGAGTTTAAACATGTAAGACAACAATATAAAGCTTGACGGTAAACGTAGCCTTGTTTATACGAGCAATTTTGAGCGTCCGAAGCGCCTAGAACAGCATTGGCTATTTCGTTTTGTTCTTTTTCCGATTCGATTATTTCTTCCAAAGAGTACACATCGGTCTCTGTATTATTTAAACTCTCGTTTAAATTGTTATTTATCGACATTCTTTTTTTTTTAAATTGAAAATAATATTGAAAAAAAAAAGATGAATGTTGAAAGAAATAAAAATGAAAAAAATAAATGCTGAATTTATAATGAAAGTATTTCAGATGAAAAAAAAATTATGCAATTTATTTAAAAACAAGAAAAACATTTTTTTATGTTTTTTTTTTAATGTAAATTAAGACAATTTTTTAAGATCTATTGTAACAATTAATTGATATTTAGATTTCAATAAGTTATTCAATTTGATTTTTATTACGTAAAATACAGACCTAAAATTTTTCTCAATCATTGAGACTTAGCACGAATTGGCTCAAATCATAAACTATTGTATTAAATGCTCAAAACAAATTTCTTTCCAAAGTTTAAATTGTAACATTTTTGCTTCATCTAACAAAACAGAAAAAAATAAGAGATGAGAAATCAAACAAGTGTTCTGGTCCTAAGTCACAACATTAGCCTCCACAAACATTTTCTTTAGTCCTTAACCATGCTTATTTTATAATAATGCATGTTAAGGACTTAAACAAACTAAATTTATTCTTGTTGTTGTTGTTTTTTCTTTAAAACATTCTCCAAACTTATAAAATAAACCAACTTTATTAAATAATTGAAGCCAATGAACTAGGCTATTAAGCCAACACAAACAAGACTCTCTTTTATTTAATTGAACACCTAAACCGAGGATTAAATATCAACACATTACTAATACTACAACATTATTTTTATTTTTTGATAAATTAATTTTAAATTCTTTTAGAGAAAAATGGCAAAAGTATATTGGGGAACTTTCAATGAGAAAAAACACACTTTAAAAAGAGAACTGCACACTATGATTTTTTGAAAAATTATCTTAAGAGATTAATTCAGGCTTGATTTGAAGCAAAATTTATTTAGAACATAAGTTCCATTCTCTGGCCTTTTTTGAGGAAAATTGTACATCAAAAAAATCTAATTGAAAAAAAAATTTGCCACATACAAATGTTTTAACAGACATAAAACTTGTTTAGAAACCTTTTTTTAAAACTGAATTTTTAAAATCTGATTTGATGAATCAGCAATAGCTTTGGGGATTGGCTATTTTGTCAAAGTGCCTTTAGGAGAATATTCGAATTTTTGGAAAAAAGCGACTTTTAATTGCCAAAATTAAAAACCAAAAATAAATATAAAGAAATAATTTCCATGGAATTGAAAACAATTCACCTTAAAGCCTCGGTGAAATAATTAAATAGACACGCGTAGTTTTCGTATCCCAAATGGTTTGCATAAATCTAAAGTTTATTTTAATTTCAGTATAATAATTTTTTTATGCTTCAAAAGTATATTGTTAAGAATAAGTGTGATTTTATTCCTAGGAAGTCGCCCTAAAAATAACAAAAGCTCTTTCTCTTAAATCTAAAAACTTGTTACTTGACTACCGTTTGTATTATTTTGTTCCATAAAAAACGATCCTTGAAAAACTTTTTAAAATTTATAACAAAAAAGAAAAAAAGCCTTAAACACTGAGAAAATTTAGCAATTTTTTTATTTCAAATTGATTTGTATTTAAAAAAAAAATGCTTCAAAAAAATAAGACTTTAGTTTTAATACCCCTTTTGCTACTGGTCTTTTTTATTCTAAATGATAAAGAATTTATTTATTTTAAAGATTTTGAAATTGACTTTAAAACTCAAAATCATGAAATTACATCATGTAAAAATTGACTCATTAGAAATAATACAAAAGCTTTAATTTGATATGGATATCATTAAAATCCTCATAAAATTATCTATCTGATGGTATATAAAACAAAATTTTCAAAAAATGAAATGAGGGAGGACATTTTTAGCGTTTGTAGGGGGTCATGGTCATTGGTGTCTAACCAACAGGAAAAATGCTTTTTTTTAGTTCGATATTTTTTTTGAGTAAATATTAACGACACAAATTAAATTAATGAATTGTACAACAGTTTATTAATTAAACAATAAAATTAATTTTTAAATTTAATTTTTTTTTTTAATCACACAGTATTTTGATTCTGTGACGGAACGACACATGTTTAATACTTGAATTTTGTCTTTTAAAAATATATCAAAGATCTTGTTTTGAATCTAAACATATTACTACAATTTTCAAAAATAAATTTTGAAATAAAAAAAAATTCGAAGATTTTGACAAAACTTTTAAAAGAAACAAAATAGGGCCGTTCATTTTTGGATGACAGTGGACTAAACGGTCCAATTTTAAAAATTTTTTTTTTTCATTCGAACTTCTCTAATCCGAAAACTTCGTCTTTTCGACAAGATTTCTAATGGGTCTTATTTTAATAACACAAATTTGATGTTTGAATTGCATATTCAAGTATTAAACATGTTTCGTTCCCTCACAGAATCAAAATATTCGGTGATTATTGCACCAATTGAGCAGAATTAACAATGTTAAAATTAATGAATGTTACAAAATGCATAAAAATTGAATAAAAATGGACCGTTTTGTGACCAGTCCTAAATTTAATTTGAAGCTCTGTAAATACTGTGCAATTTAATTACGCAGTCGATTTCAATACTTTTACATCAAGTGCATTCTGTAATAATTTGTACAGTTTTTTCAGAGCTTTAAATAAAATTTAGCATAATTTAGCATTTTGCAGAACTTAAAAATCTATTTCCATTTAAAAGTTATTAAGATAATTAACTTGATAATGATTTTGGCAAAGTAAAGTCCTTGAGCAGATGAGCAAGAACTTCTCTTTGCCAAAATTTGGACGCCTAGACCCTATGTCTGAATATCAAAATGACAGAAATTTCATGCATAAATATTTAAAATAAAAACTGTTCCAACGAAAAAGTCTTTATTAAATTCTTTTGAGAAATTTATTTTTTTGATTTTCTTCTGAATTAAAGGAACTAATGAATATTATTTTGATTTTTATTAAATTTTTTATTAAATAAACTTGAATAATTTTTAATAAAGACGGTTTCATTATTTATTCGAAGAAAATTGTGTCACTTTTTGGATAAAAAAAGTTTTTTACTTCTCTTTTGCCAAATCTCTACTATTTAAGTTTGTAAGACTGATAAATTTAAAGTTAAAATTTTTAAAATGAAGTTTTTAATTGTGATTAATTTTTTGATTCTTGAATTTTGTAAGAGTTTCAATTTTTTTTATTCATTTTTATTCATATTTTTAACTAAACTTTTGCCTTAAAGATTGCATAATGTCTTATAGAGCAGACGAGTGGAAATTCACAAAAATTTACGCCGATTCAAGTAAAATTTCTTTCTCAAGTTCAAATATTTTAGTAGCGAATTTTCGGACGAAAAATAAATTTGAATGTTTAAAATTATGCGTTAAAAAAAGACAATGTTATTTTTTGGAATACAAAAGTAACAATTGTAGCTTTTATATTTCGATCTTTAAGAATAATAAAACAGTAAATGGAAATTTTTGGTACAAAAATGAAAAATCGGATTTTAATTGTTCAGGTGAAAAAATAGATATGAATAGTGAAATACTAAACAACTACACTCAAACAAGCATTAATTTAAATTCAAATCAAATTTGTTATATAAAACCATTTATATTTAAAAAATTTATTTCTTTACCGTAAAACCTTGTTTATAAGCGCACCCCCAGACCCCCCTTTTTTCAGAAGAACAGTCATCAGAAAAATTTTAATTTTGTGATATTATTATAGACCACACTAAACTCTACCAGGAATGTCATAATAATAAATTAAATTAATTTGTTTAGAGTACGATTTCGGCTTTCAAAGAGACGATTTTTAGTCGCTTATAAGCAAGGTTTTACGGTAAAGATGTTTTATTTAACGAATAATAATTTAGTTTGGCTACAACTAAACACATTTTATGACTTAGATTTGGTTAAATTTAGAAATTCTAGATTTGTCTAATAACAAAATAGACAACATCGAAAATGGCGCATTTTATGGTTTGTCAAAATTAATTTATTTGAGCTTAAGAAATAATAAATTGAAAAATATAGAAGCTGAAACATTTTTTGGATTAGAATCAATTAAAGAAATTCAGTTATCTGAGAATCAAATAAGAAAAATCGACCCAATGGCATTTAATTATTTAACAAAAATTGAATTTTTAGCATTAAATAAAAATTACATAGTAAACATTAGCGAGCTTACTTTTAAGAATTTAACTTTTTTAAGAGAATTGCAATTAAATTATAATCATATCGAGTCTTTAGTTAATAATATTTTCAATGATTTAAGTTGTTTAGAAACTTTATTTTTATTTTCAAATGGTATAAATTATTTGGATGCTGAAATTTTTATGAATATTAAAGATTTAATATCCCTAAATTTAGGGAACAATAGCTTGAAAACAATTGATCTTCGTTATTTGAGAAAACTAGAAATATTATATTTGGATTTTAATCAATTTTCAACATTTAAAACCAATTTATCGGGCAAAATAAAGTTTTATTACTATTACAATTTACTTTTTTCAATTTTATTTTTTGCAAATGCACAAAAAAAATTTAATGCTTTGATTTAATTTGAAAAAAAATTTTGAAATTTAAAAAATTTTTGCAAAGTAATTTTAATTTAAATTGTAAATAGTAATAGTAATAAAACTTTATTTTGCCATTTATCGACAATAAAAAGATTGTATTTGGATGGAAACCCTTTGGTTCATTTGAACTCCTCGTTTTTCGAATCAAATGGTATCGTACCAAGCCTTGTATGCCTAAGTATTTGCTACTGCCAATTAGAATCTATTGATAATGATGCTTTTAAACAATATAAAAATCTCGAATTGCTGCTCATGGAAAGGAATAGACTTTTATTTTTAAATAATACAATAATTGCTGGATTGAGTGCATTGAGATATGTCAGAATGGATCAAAAAGCAATATCAGGCTCAATGTCTGATTTAAAATTTTTGTATCCAATGGTCGGTTTTTATTTTGTTTAACAAATATAAATGATATGTTATTTTCTTAGTTACTAAATTATTTATAAGTGCAACTTCTTAATGTGTAGTAGCGTTGGCGACTGATCTCGGTGGGCAAAAAATTTTTTTCTCTCTCTAAAAAATATTCTTAATTTTAATGAAATTTCAAATTAAAAATTATTTTTTTTTTTAATTTTATACTGGAGTGAAATTTCTTATTGAATTAATTAATAAAATGAATTAGTTAAAAAATAAGGCAACGTCGCTTTTTTTCACTATTTTATAACTCCTCGTTAACATAATTTTTAGCGGCACTTTTTTCTTTTAAAATGAGAAATATTTATAAATTCAGTGTGGAAAAAATAAATTTAAATAATAATTAGTCGCTTTTTTTCACTTTTGCAATTATTGCAATTTTCAATATCAAAATATACAAGGTTTCAATAAAAAATTTCAGTTAAGGCTTTTATCCTTGAATTACCGTAAATTCTCGTTAATTGGTCCACGTATTTAAAATTTATTTTTTAATATTGTCCGTGTACTAGAGACCATCCTTTCCATGTTAAAACTTTTTCGATTTTTGATTCCGAATCAAAAATAAAAAATTTATTCTTAGTACGTATTTTTAGTTTAATTTTTGATTTTTAAAACACGGTCTAATTTTTGAGTTTGGTATTATAGTACCGGACAAACTCCGGAAAAAAAAATAAAAAATTGAAATTAAATTAAAAAAATTTTTGGTACTAAAAATTAGAAAAAAAATAAATAAACCCGACCCAAACCTGAAATATCCGAAAAAATCGGGTATCGAAAAACATTTTTTGTAGAAATATCCAGTCAAATTAAATAATTTTTAATTGAACATTATTTTAGAGATAATTGTTTACCCACAAAGGAAAAACTTTCATTTTTTAACACAAATAAATTCCGAATGAAATGTCTATGGTATTAAAAATTATCAGATTAATGTTTTATTAATCAAATTTTAAAATATCTTTAGACTAGAAAATTTGTTAACTTTTTAATTAATAGTTTTATTTTTAAAAAATTGAAGTCAAATTTATTACATTAGTATTTTTCAGTTTTAAAGTTTCACTTTTGTGGGTAATAGTTTTTCCTTTGTGGGTAAACAATTATCTCTAAAATAATGTTCAATTAAAAATTATTTAATTTGACTGGATATTTCTACAAAAAATGTTTTTCGATACCCGATTTTTTCGGATATTTCAGGTTTGGGTCGGGTTTAAACCCAAAAAAAAATGGGTATCTGGGTTTGGGTTTCAAGTATGGGTGCTTAAACCCAACCCAAAACCCAAACCCGGTAAAAACCTGGGTGCAATTGCCTGGTTAGTTTCAACTTTACAAATAATCAAACCACACATCAATTAAACAAACAAGGACTCAGCAGCCGTCTCAGCCCAAATAAACAGAAAAAACGTAACTTTGATAAAGAAAACATTGATTTTATCTGGAATCTCGCGTTTCAGTCCGGTATTAAAATTCAATTTTTTATTCTTTTTTTGAAAAATAATAAAAACAAAAAATTAAAAATTCGAATTTATTTATTTTTTTTTTAATTTTTAGTACCAAAAATTTTTTTAATTTAATTTCAATTTTTTATTTTTTTTTCCGGAGTTTGTCCGGTACTATAATACCAAACTCAAAAATTAGACCGTGTTTTAAAAATCAAAAATTAAACTAAAAATACGTACTAAGAATAAATTTTTTATTTTTGATTCGGAATCAAAAATCGAAAAAGTTTTAACATGGAAAGGATGGTCTCTAGTACACGGACAATATTAAAAAATAAATTTTAAATACGTGGACCAATTAACGAGAATTTACGGTAATGACACAATAAACCAAAATTGCAATTTAAAAATGGATATCCTAAAAATCATTACCAACCATTTAAAACTTTAGTTTTTTTTTTTTTATTTCTTTTTGTTGAGAATTAAAAAAAATATAACAAAAATTAGTTAATTGAGCTAAACATAAATACTTTGTTATTAATTAAAAAAACAGAAAAGATATTTCCTGCCGGCTACTTATTTCCCGAAAAATAATAAAAAAATTTGGTTCATTTTCCCATTTATTAATATGGCAACTTTTTTTGAATTAGATTTTTGTTAAATTTTCAAACTTTTTTTTGCAATTATTTACTATTTAATAATGCAATTTTTGAAAGCGCAAAATAAAAGACTTTAATAGAAAATTTGTCATATTCAATATCAAATGATAAATTTGTTTTGGAAGTAACAAAATAGATGATAAACATTGGAATTAAGTTCTGAAATAATGCGATATATAGAAAAAGAATTTTTGGACATAATTTGCAATTTTATTTTAATTACCTTAATTTTTTATTTTAATTTTATTAAAAATCGAAAAAATCAATTCTATTGGTCAGTTATAATTAGTCGCTTTTTTTCACTATTTATTTGAACTTTAGCCGCTTTTCACACTTAAATGTTAATTAGAGAACAATAATAGTGAAAAAAAGCGATGATACGAAAAATAACTCAATTCTTTTTTTTTAACTCAATAAATTTTTTTTTATTCAATAATTTTTATTGTTTTATTTTTCAATTCAATATTTTTTTATTAAACAGTAAGATCTTTTGTTTATTTATTTTGCAGGTTTATTGATTAAAAATTAAACAATAATACAAAGTTTTTATCAATTACCGCTTAGATTCGATCTCTTTTCTTTAGTTCTTGGTAATGACAGCATCCTTCAAGCAACTTTAATTTGCAAATAAAGTTGAGCCAAGGATGACAGTTAAGCATAAAAAAAACGAATTTTGTGTTGGCGACTGCCCATAAACAGCTCACGGTTAGCTGTAAGATGTATGTCCTAATCGATAGCTTTGGGTAAAACAAGAAAGTATAAGACTTGGCACTCATCTTAAAATCCGTTATACACCGAATGACCACTGCAACCGCAAGCTGACCGCAGTGGCTATTGTATTAAATGCTCAAAACAATTTTTTTAGTTTAGATTATTACAACTTGTAACATTTTTGCTTCATCTAACAAAACAGAAAAAAAATTGGAATTTTAGTTTTTAGTAAAGGCATTGGAAGTCAAACCAGTCTTTTTTCAATGCCTCATTTAAAAATTATTTTAAAGCGATTTGTGACGGAACGACACATGTTTGATAATTGAATTTTGTCTTCTAAAAATATATCAAAGATCTGGTTTTGAATCAAAACATGGTACATTAATTTTGGTTTAGAATTTTTAAAATAAATTTTGAAATAAAAAAAAACTTTTTTTTTACGTGAGTCACGAAAAAATACAAAGAAACAAAAAAGGACCGTTCATTTTTGGATGACAGCCGACTAAATGGTCCAATTTTTAAATTTTTTTTTGTTTTTTTTTTCACTCGAACCTCCCTAATCCATAAACTTTGTCTTTGCGCTATGATTTCTAACGGGTCTTATTTAATAACACAAATTTGTTACTATAAATAAAAATTCAATACTATAAATATTTTAATTTTTATCACGAACAAGAAAAAAATTGATTTGCAGAATACTTTCATTTCAAATATAATCTTTTAAAAGGTTAACTGAAGTTTTAATAATGCTGAAGATTGTACACATACTAATGGGATAGAATCTGTCTGTTGCTCTGGTAAAATTCAAATCAAAATGATGAGAGGTGTGTCTAGAAAATATTTAACTTCATATCTAGATGAAATAAATGAATTCCCAAATTATCTCCTGGTATTATATTGAGTAAAACACCTAACTAACCCAGCTTGTGGCCGTCGAAACGCTACTTTAATTTAATCTTCAGTTAACCTTTTAAAATGATTTTCAATTCAAATGATTTTTTTGCAATTTTATTCTAAAAAATTGGGCGATTTGAAGTTAGGAATCAGTTCACCAATTCACGACCCAATTCAAAAACAATTAAAAATAAAGTTCTATTATTTAAATTTTAGAAAAAGTTTAGATATAGAGAATGGTTCTACATTTTTATGAAAAATCTAAA
>NTPY01000367.1:179048-195653 GCA_002922825.1 Brachionus calyciflorus
TTAGTTACGCCTAAATACGCCATCTTACGCTTAGTTACGCCTAAAAACGCGTACTTACGCTTAGTTACACTTAGTTACGCCTAAATACGCTTAGTTACGTCTAAATACGCTTACTTACGCCTAAATACGCCTACTTACCCTTAGTTACACTTAGTTACGCCTAAATACGCGTAATTACGCTTAGTAACGTATAAATACGCATCATTACGCGTTTTTTTTCTTATCAATGTTAATGCGTTATTACGCGTTGCGACGATGTGTTTTAAAAATAACGCGTAATAACGACGTGTAAAACCAATTCCTTTACGGACACGTTTAGCACGGCGTTTCAACGCGTAATTACGCGTAAATACGCATGCAACGCGTAAGTACGCGTAATTACGCCGTGTTTTTTAACTCCCGGGTAGCTGCACAATCGGGCAAATTAACTTGTAGTTTTTGTAAAATAGTAATTGGATTTTCATTGGATAAACGACGAATAATATCAATTATTGGTGGTTCAAAATTATCAATTGTTGCTGGTTCAATATTAGCGACTGTTTGAGGTATATTATTAGGTTATCCCTAAAATCCGGACACGGACACACGGACACGGAATTTTACCTATCTAAACTCCGGACACGGACTTAAATTTTTTGAAATACTTAAATCCGGACACGGAATTACTATGTCTAAAATCCGGACACGGACTAATTTTTTTTTAGATTAAAGTACGGACTGCTGAAATTTATAATAATAATTTAGAATAATAATTTAAAAATTAATTCAATGGTTCAAAATTAGATTGTGTGCAATTAATTCAATTTTTTTTTAAATAAATATAACATTAAAAAAAAGCTTCTTTCTTTTTTTTTTAAATTAGCTTTAGTTAAAAAACAAAAATGTGCGAGTCACAGCCACAAATTCGACAGGCTTACTTAAAAAAATTAGTTTTTCTAAATAAGCTAAATTTTTAATTTTTAGTTCTAATAATAAAAATCTATTAATGATAAGATCTGAGTCTTTAACAGTACAAGAAGCATATGACATTCTTTTGAAATTTGATCCTACAAAAGATCCATCAGTTGACGAACTCAATAGACCTTTTGGAAGTGAAGTTTTCATTTATTACACAAATGATCTTTCTAAAAAAGGGAATTTATTAAAAATATATTTGATCAAATAATTTCTAAATATATGTTAGCGTAAATTTGTAAAATACGTAAATTTACAAAATTACTGAATAAAACAGTAAATTTTTCAAATACCAAAAAGAATCAAAGTTTTAGTTTTTTACTGATTTTTTATTTTTTTCAGTAAATTACTAAAATTTCTTTTTAAATTTTAGTAAATTTATAAAACTTAATAAATTTTAAGTAATTTAATAAAAAAAAAAGAAAATTTGAAATTTTTATCATTTTCTATTAAAACTTAATCAACCTTTAACTATCCGAAATCACTTCTAAATATTTTAATTGTAAAATTTTAAAAACATCGACATAAAGCATTCAACATTATATCTTTTTCTTTTGTCGAACTTGGTCTAGATTTCTTTGAAAATATGGTCTTACTAATAAGAACTCATACATCATTTAAATCTTTTTTTTTTTAATTTTATTATTTTATCATTGAACTTTAATTAAATTAAAATAATTATTAAACAATTTTTAGTTAATTTCTGAAATTTGTAAGAAGTTTTTCAAATTTACTGATGCAATAGTAAATTTCTAAATTTCCTAGTAAAAAATTAAAACTTGTTTTTATTCAAAATAATTTTAGAAATTTCCTAATTGACCAGGAAATATACAAAATTACGTATTTTACGTAATCTATGACATATATATTATATTTTGTATATGATTGGAAATCAGATAATTATACATGGTTTAATAATGGTCAAAATCTTAGGCCTCCAAATGCGTCTCCTGGCGAACCACAAGTGTATAAAACTTATAATTTGATAAAAATTTGGAAAGTTAAAAAAACAGAGTTCGTTAAAAATGCTTTCAAGTTACCCAACACAGACCTCCCAGTTTTAGTTCAATACATTGGTGATCATGAGGTTTATATACCGATTTGCCATGGAAATAGTCTAAACGTTAATCGTATATTTGAACGAACAAAGAAGTCAGTGACTGAAAAACTGAAGTCAGATGTGAGATACGTGAACCCAAACATTGTATACAAAGATAACAAAAACGTAGCACGAAATCTAAAACAACTTCAAAACATAAAATATTATGCAAATAGAAACCGTAGAGTTTTTATAGACGAAGTTTGTGCTACACAATTACTTTTTAAAGATCTTAATTTTGTTCATTCAATAACAACTGCACCAGACTTGATAGTCACAGCATACGATGAAAACTTGATTGATGAAATTAATTCAATGATTGTTACTTCTTCTGGACCAGTAATGTGTACATATGACACAACGTTCAACATCGGTGATTTTTATTTGTCGGTGATGCTTTTTAGACATGGATTGCTCAATAAAGAGCCGGTCGTACCGTGTGTATTTATGTTTCATGATAGAAAATTTGAGTCTTCACATCAAGTTTTTTTCGAATTAGTCAAAAAATTATTTCCTAGTTTCCAGCAAAAATGTGTCCTCGTAACTGATAATGAAAAAGCTATTAGAAATTCCGTAGAAACTGTCTTTGGTGTAAAATCTATGTTGTGCTGGAATCATTTATTTAAAAGCATTGAGAGATGGTTAAGATGTCATGATGGAAAAAAGTTTGATGTTAAATTTTATTCAAATAGCTTACGTAAGCTGTTTAAAAGTGAAACAAAAATGTTATTTGATTCAATGTTGGGAGAGGAGTCTAAAAATTGGGATACTGTGTTTTATTCTTATTTCAAAGAAAATAATTTCCCTGATATCGATTATATTGGACGTTGGGTTCTCGAAAAAAATAATATTTATTGTGCCTATTCAGGAGTAACTACAAATTGTTCAGAAGGAATGAACAGATTGTTTAAGGATTTAACTGGCTTTAAAGAACGTCCATTGGATGTGGCTGTTCTAATTTTCCAAAAATTATCAGTTTATTATCACAAAGAGCTGATTCGAGGATTTTGTAATAAAGGATATCGATAGTGTAATTTTGCGCCCATCAAGCTCAATTGAGTCAATTGTCGATGAAATAAAGAGTAATAATTTGATAGAAAAACTTGGCCAACTTCAAGACTTAAACACTTCAAACAGTGCTCATAAAAGTTCAATAAGTAGTTCTGATAGTTCAGATACCTCTCCTCCTTCGTCTGAAACAGACACGTGTGATGTTCCGAAAAATTCAAAAATTTTAAGAGCTAAATGGTTTGTTGAAAAAGGTCTAATACAATTTTGTCCTCAAATGGGATGTTTTAATATAAAAGACGAGAACAATAATGTTTTTATGGTAAAACTTTATCCAAAACCAAGTTGTTCATGTTATGAAAGAACAGGCTGTTGCCATATAATTTCAGTCCAACTGAGTATTGGTTCTGTTGACGTTGTTAAAAATACTGCGAAGAAATTCACTTTAACTAGATTAAAAGAAAAAAAAATCAAAAAAGTGGTCGAAAAAAAGAGGTAATTTTGATGAAAATGAAATTGTTCCAACAAAAAGTTCAAATGTTAAAAATATTGTTTTTGTTAAAAATATAATTTAATTGTCAATAATGAGAATAAATTGATTAGTGAAAATGTTTTAAGCCCTATAAAAGAATTAAATATTGAAAATAATAAGCCAAAATCGAAAAATTTGACTAAAAAACAAAAAATATTTTGTCACTAATTTTAGAATCAAAAGATTTTGATTTTAATAATTTAATAGAAGAGACAGACCTGATAGTCACTCCAGAATCAATCCCGGCGAGTGTTTTAAATATTGATTTTTCGTTACATAGTCAAAGTTTTACTGAAGAGGGTTATTCTAGTTTGTTGTGCATTTTAGATGCCAAAACAAAAATATTAACTCCAAAAAGAGTTAGAAAGTTTAAATTTAAAATTTAAAATGTTTTAAAAATTTAATAATTTTTTTTTTGTTTTTGCTTCCTTCGTTTTAAATAAATTTCGTTTTTATAATTTAATATTAAATTTTTTTTTGTCCGTGTCCGGATTTTAGTAGCTTTTCTTCTTGTCCGTGTCCGGATTTTAGATAGGTAAAATTCCGTGTCCGGATTTTAGGGACAGACAGAATTATTAGACCTTTTTTTCTTTTTATTAATTTCTGTTCTTGGAATAACTCTAAAATACGTGAAAAATACGTGGGGATCGAGTTTGACCTTAAAGTTTTTAGGTAATTAATTAATTTATCACACATGTTTAAACAATTTTTATTATCAAAAAAAAGTTGAATAAATAAAAAATATAAATTTTAGTTTTAACAAGGAGGTGAGGAGATCCTCTCCTCCTTACCTCCCCTCCTTACCTCCCCTCCCATTAAAATATTTTTAGTCTACGTTGGAATCAAGCTATAAAATCAAATGTTAAGGACATTGTGAATTCTGCGAGGTATATCCTACATTCTATGCTATCAATTATAATGAAGAATCTCTTGAAAAATATTATCTTCTTTTGATTCTAAATTTAAAGTTAACGACCTTTTTAAACAATTTTAGAACAGAACATACACAAACAAAACCAAAATAAGCCACATTTTAAATCTGTTCATTTAGCAATATTGGACAAATTGGAAAAATTTTTTTCATGTACAAAAATAAATTTAATTTTAACTGAGAACTAAAAGAGAGAAAGATAAAAATCTTTCCGATAAACTTTCCCCAAAAAATTTTTTTAAGTTAATTTAAAAAATGTTTTAAAATTACAGTCAAATCTCTATTATATCACTCCATCCGTTCTAAATAAAAATGGGGATATAGATGGATTGGGATATCATTTAAATAATTTTCTTTTTAATTGATTTTATTTACAGTTACGAAAACTAAAACTTTTATTCTAAAACTAAAAACAAATAAAATTTGATAAAAATAATTAAACAAAACTTTTAATTTTTTTTGTTAAAAATTTTTGTATGATTTAGTTTGATTAACCACAATTTATTTGTTAAAAAAAAGAAAGTTCACTTAAAATAAAATTTATTGGCTCAAAAATTAAATTTTCGAACTTTAACCTCTTAAAATAATATTTTTTCAAAAAATAAACGGCTCTGTACATTAAATTCATTCATTCAATTCAATTTCAATTCGTCATTTCAATTCATGAAAATTGCTTTTACTTTTGAACGAGTGTTGAGAATTTTGTGACTTTTTGACTTTTTTTTGACATTTTACCAACTCTGCGAAATAGTAAATTTTGTTAATTTGGTTTCGAAACTTCGGCATAAAACAGAGTTGTTTAAAGCCAGGTTATTGCTAGACTTTGGCCACTTCAAAACCTTCAAATCAAATTTTCATTCAAATCGGGTTTTGGAAAACTTTTTCCAACAAAAAAAGTAAATTATTAATTCGAAAAAAGTCCTTTTGTTTTGATTATTTATTAAAAGTATGCTCGCCAATTTTTACTTTGTAATTTTTATTTAATACTGAAAATTCAAATTGTGTTAAATGATTAAATTCCATTCGATCGATCTTTCTAATTTGATTCTCAGATAATTGAATTTCTTGAGTTGTTTCTAATCTTGATTTATATTATTTAGAGGGTATTTCTTATTTCAGATAGTGAAAAGATCGAATATAAAAGATACAGATTAAAGCGATATGAATGTATAATATCTAATTTTCTTTTGTAAATTCTTCAAATGGCAACTTTTCTTTTTAATGAAACATTTTTTTTTCAAGGTTTGAATCAGATTAGCCAAAGAACCCTTATACAATAAAATTAAAACCAAATTAATTACCGTAATACCTTGTAAACAAATGTATGCAATACAAATCAAAATTTTAAGAATAAATGCGCCAAAAAAGCTATTTTTATAGTGATTGGCAAAGCGTAAAATAATCAAAACATTGTTTAATGCTAATGATTAGGTTCTCTATTAGAATATATGGTAAAAAATTAAAAAATTTTTTATTTTGGGATGCATTAATTTTTAAAATTTTAGGTTTTAATTCAATGCGTTCCTATACAAGGTATTACGGTAATAATAGGTTAATTTATAGCTAAGAACTAAATTCATTTGGTAAATCCGGTGACCAGTTTAGTTCCTTGAAATTGTGAAAATCACTGTTAAGTTTAATTTGAAATTTTTCCAAATATTCTTGTCTAAAATTTTAATCAAAAGAAGATTGAAACTTTTGTATCTTTAATAGCAATCAAAATCACTCATATAAAGTTCTGCAACACTAACACTTGTAACACTTGCAACACTTATTATGTTTTACGAATAGTAACACTTAAATTATAATAATAACAATTAGTAACACTTAATTATATTACTTAGTAACCTTTTATTTCTGATTCAAAATATATATCGTTTTCAAAGTGAGATCAAAATATAGATCTTTCCTTAAAAATTTCATAACAAGCATTAATCTTATTAACTTTTTATCTTTATATATTATTTTAAATTTAATCATAGTTTTATAAACCTTAATTTAAACTTTCTAGAAATTTTGAATTTCAATTCATGGAGATTATTTTCTAAAACGAGTGTAAAACACTAAGAAGGCTTAATTTTTATTATTGCTTTAAAGAATTACATTATTATCATGATGATAAAAAATAATATTTTTTCTAATAGTTTGAGTTTTAAATTCGACTTGAAAATTATTTTAATTTCCTTTTATTCGAAAAAAATTAAATTTTCTATAAAAAAACATAAAATGGATGCTTAAAGTTAGCATTGTGAAATTCAGTTCAAAAAGTTCAATTCAATTTTGATAAATCGAAATATCTTTTTTGGCGTTGGTCTCATAATCGCTCTGCTTATGTAACAAAGTGTAACAAACTATGTTACATCATTGTACAACTTCTGCAAAAACTGTGCAGATTCTCTGCAAAATTCACACCATTGAAAAAGATTTGATAACTGCACAATTAGTTTGCAGAGTATTTTGCAGAGTACGCCCAGTGGTGTAACATAGTTTGTTACACTTTGTTACATAAGCAGAGCGATTATGAGACCAACGCCAAAAAAGATATTTCGATTTATCAAAATTGAATTGAACTTTTTGAACTGAATTTCACAATGCTCTTAAAGTTATCTACTTAAACTCTTCTTTATCAACATGGAAGCTTAAAGTTATCTACTACAACTCTTCTTTATTAAATTAAATCTATTTTTGAACAAAAAGAACTATTAATTTTTTCGTTTCTTAATATTATCGTAATAATTTATGTCTGTTAGAATAAAAAATTCAAAATAAGTGTTGCTAAGTGTTATTATTATAATTTAAGTGTTACTATTCGTAAAACATAATAAGTGTTGCAAGTGTTATAAGTGTTAGTGTTGCAGAACTTTATATGAGTATCAAAATCAACCTTTTTTTTTTAAATTTTTCTAAATTTACTATATTGAATTAGGACATTAACACAACATTTTTTTTTCATGAAATTCGATTTTAGTTCGAAGAATTAGATTCAGTAAAAATCATTTTATAAGGCTAATATATTTGTTTAAGATTCTTATATAATTTTCTTGAGCCATTTTGATTTAAACTTAAAAGAAAAAAGCTTTATTAAAAAATAAAGTTGCCATAAAGCAGTAAATAGCTTTTTCATCTAAAAATTTTACTAAAAATTTTGATATTATCAATGTCAGCAGAAAAGTCTGGATCGGCTGCTCATAGACTAGACTTCCTCCTAAATAAAATTTTTAATTATCTAATATTCCATTCTAAAAAAAAATCCGTTGTTAATTTCAAACGAAATGTTAAATGATTCCAAACTCCTATCTCTAATAAATTGTCTGAAACAACTGCTATATTTTACTTTTCCGGAAAACAACTTAGCGTCGCTTCGCTTTATGTTTTGAAAAGTCCCGATTAAGGCGATTCGACTGCATATGAAAATAAAATTTTTCAAAATTTTACCTAATAAAATTTTATCAGGGTTGTTTAATTAAACTTGTGTTAGATGGTCGCTTATGCATGCATCAAAATCCAGGATTTTAAAAAATAGCCCGCGCACTATCTCGTAAGGGTTTACGGTAAATCTGTTTAAAAAATATCTTACTCGAAATAATAAATTGGAATTTTTAGATTTTTCTTACTTTTTATTTTTAATAAATAAATTTTAAAAATACTCTAAAAAAATTTTTGTGACCGGAGTTATTTGGTTCGGTGGTTTTGAGTAAAATTAGCGATCGATTTTTTGATAAGTCGACAATCAGTGGTAAAATTTTATTTTTAATTAAAAAATTTTGTGGCTTTAAAAAAGACTAAAACACAGATCGTTATTTTTTTTTAACTGACCATTTTTTCTTTTAAAAAAATTTTACACTCATTTCTGTCGGTCAAAAGTCTGTAGAGAATTTTCATTACAAATTATTTTTAAGTTTTTTTGTCAAAAATTTAAATAATTATCAAAAATCGAATATTTTAAAAAACCGAGGTTTCGCCAATCAGAGGCCTCTAATATGAGCTGGGATTGAAGCCGACTTTTTGACTTGAGAAGAATAAAAATTTAATTATATCATAAGGGAACAAGTTAAGATTGATCCGCTACTTTTAGGCATTTTTGACCCCTTTATAATCCTTTGATGTTAGCAAACACCTGATCATTTCGGTTTTGGTTAATGGTAAGCGCGTAGACAAGGCATTTCGTTTATTTTAGACCCACGTCGACGGCCGTTATTTGGATGGGGCGTCGGTTAAATAACCCTGATAAATTTTTATTAGGTAAAATTTTTAATAAATAGGTAACAGATAACCTGGCGAATTTTGAAAACCACCAGGTCACAGGACCCCCGCTTACTCCAAAACCAAGAAGTCACAATGAGAAAAGTAAAAAAGTTACTAAAAATTATTATAGTTTTGATAATTTTTTAATGGGTTAAAATTTTAATGATTTTTCTTTTTAATTTTAACAGATATTTGAAATCGAAACCCCAAAATTCATTTAAAAGTATTTCAAACGGGTCAAAAATGCCTAATATAAGGGGGTCCAGCTGACTTTTGATTTTTTTCGAGTTCGGATGCCTACTTGTATATTTTCCCAAAATAAAACGCTTTCGAAATTTTTCAATTCCTTATAACCTTTAGCTCTTTCTTAAAAAAAAAAATTTCTAATTAAAAATTTTCAAAATTAGTTGTTTCTTTTTTGTTCCATTGTTTAAACACTCAATACTTTTTTTTTAATAAAATTTCTATGGTAACTTGAATTTAAATTAACCTTAAAATAATAAAATAAAAAAAAGCAGAAAGTTTATATAATTTTTCCGTTGTAATCATAAATCAGGAAAAATATTTTGATAAAAACAAAATGTTAAAAACATTAAATCTAGGCCAAACAACTTCAATTTCAAATAATAAACATTTTAAAACTGATAAGTTAATTCAATTACAAATTGATTTTATAATTGTCATTGAAAACGAAATAAATAAGCGTCTGAGTATTAAAAGCACTAGTACACTTTTGAGTAATGGTTCATCGTCTCAAGCTGCTTACGAATTCGATAAAGAGTTCGATCGTGAAATAATCGAATTAAAATCCGATTTAAATATAGAGACTTTAGACGATGAACAATTGAGTAAATTGTACAAAAATAATTTAATTAAATATTTCATATTGAAAAAATTAAATTCTGAATTGGAATATGCTCGAGTTAAGCTCAAGCTTTCGACTCGTACTCAAATTAATTTGGACAAAATTCGAAATAGAATTGAATGGTTGGAAAATGAAATCGAAAAAATAGTCGAGCCTATTTATAAAATAGAACAGGAAAAGATTAATATAATTCGACGTGAGAAAAGTTTAATACAGGAAAGAGAGCCTAGTTTTGAAATTACAAAAGAAAGTAAGTTAAAATAAAAACGAACATTTTAAAAAATAATCCGGATTTTATTAAAGAACTGTTTTTATTTCTTTAATTTTTACTACTTGGAATTCTAAATAAAATTCGTTTTAATTTTCACTTCAATTTCAGTTTTTAAAAAAATTAAATCTATAATTGTTTTAAAAAGTGGTGTTTTTTTTTTAAGGCTTTGTAAAGTAAATTTCAATTGATTCAAATTACTTTAACTGTTTAAGTAATTTGATGATTTTGATATTAAATCAAAATCATTAAATTACCACTTAAAGGTTATTGTCAATCCATGGCTAATTGAACTAGATTTTGTAATTTGAAATTTTCAAGTCAAAAAATCAAGAGTTTGAAGTTGTGTTCAAACGATTTTAAATGTCAAAAAATATCATTTTAAGCTAAATTCAAACTTTTTGATGATTTTTTGACTTTCAAACTACAAAATCTATTTAAAAACCCTAAAGTTTGTAGTAAAGAGCGGGTTAAGTCGAAGTTTTCAAAATTTACAGAACAAATTTTTAACGTTTATAAAAAAAGTTATTCAATTTATTTGAGTATTATTCGTTAAATTAAAAAAATTTTCGAAATTTTTCAAAGTTTCAAACTTCATTTAAAAACTTCAACTTATTGTAGCTTACATAATTTTTTAAACTATGTTTAATTTGCTAAACTCAAAATTTTTGGTTTAAAAAAATGTTTTATTTATTTATTTAAATGGTTTTTTATACTGAATTACCAGTAGAAAGAACCTATCCGAAAGTAGTTGAGTTTAGTTTTATCCCAGTTAATGTAAAGTTGATTGTATTTACACCATTCGTTTAATCGTTCAATTGCTTTTTTAACTTACTTTTTTAATGAGTCAAAACTATTAGAGCTAAACATAAGTGTTGTGTCGTTAGCAAATAATTTTGACAAAATTTCCTCAAGATAATCAGGTAAATAATCGATAATAATTCAAAAGAAGAATGGGACTAGAATTGAGCTATGAGGATCCCCGATATCAAGTTCACACTTATCTGATAATACTTCATCAATTTTTACAATTTGACATCTTTTAGAAAAATAATTTCCTACCAGTTTTACTGAAAAATTATCAAACCCGTAAATAAGAAGCTTATAGATAAAAATATCAAATGCTTTCTTAAAATCTACACAAAGTAAGGCAATTATTTTTTTGAGATTTAAATTCTTTCTACAAAAATTTAGAATTTCATCTAAGGCTGTTTAGCATGAATGAGAAATTCTATGTTGCAGGTTGCATATGGAACCTTTTTCAACGGCGTGCAAAATTTGCATTGTAAAAGGAATTTTACAGACTTATTAATTTTGGGGTATTAAAATTTACATAGCCGGAAACCTCATTTTGTTTTTTTTTAAATCAAAAGGTTTATCTCTTAAGGTTCAATATTTAATAAAAACAAAAGGACATAAACACCTTTAATCTCCGAATTCAAGTAAAGCATTAATCTAGGCTTGATTTGCTGCAAAATTTACTTAGAACATAGCTTCCATTCACTGGCCTTTTTTGAGTAAAATTGTACATCAAAAAATCTATAAGAGAATTTAATATAAAAATTTTAATTATATCTTAATCGTTGATATCTTTTTTCTAATTTTAATTTAGAAACGGAATTAAATTTTAGTGAAAATATTGAACAAGAACCTCCAATAAAAAAAGATGAAACAACTGAAGAAGTATTTTTCCGGTGGGAAAAAAGTAGTAATGGAAGTACAGACTCTTTACTCGAAGACTCAAGTGTAAAAATCTAAAAATTCTAAATTAAATCAAAATTCCAAGTAATTAATATTCTTAAGGATTCAGAAAACGAGCGTATCGAAACAGTTAAACCTTTAGAAAATCCATCTCAACCTGAAGAAACATTCGAAGAAAATTTTGTCGAATTACTCGAAGAAAATGTTAAATACAACGATTTTAAATTAGAAGAATACGAACATTTAAGAGAATTAAATCCAAGTGTAAACTCTCAAATAGAAAGAGCCCCAGAAACTCCAAAATCATTTGTACAAATAGAAAAACAAGAAATGAGTCATTGTGAAGAACCGAAAGAGATCAATGAAGAAAAAACAATTTACCATTTGTTAAGTGAACATAATAGATTTGATTTTCCCGATTATTCCAAAGTTATGCTTACACTAAATTCAAGTTCATATCATAGACTACCATTAGCCATTACAGAATCTTATATAAATGTAAAAGATGCTGATTTAGTCGACGGTAGAATTCCATCTTTTGAAAAAAAACGTTTTTTAGAATACAGTGAAGTTGAATTATTAAAATTAGCATCCGATTTAAAAAGTTTATCCAAAGATATATGCTCAGCAGCGACTGAATCATTGGCTAAAAAAGATTATGAGACACCATTGATGGCATTTCAAAATGAAGTCAATTCAATTACGAAAAAAAAGAATGGTGTTAAAAATTCAAAATATAAACCATTGCCTTTATTATCACCGAGTCTTTTGCCACTTAAGAGTAATAAAAATAGAAAAAGAGTATCATCGGCTTATACACATCATGATGATGATATGAAAGAGTATTACCATCGGACACATCTTATCAATTTACATGATCTCAAAAATCAGACTAAATTAAAATTGAATAGAATTAATCTCGGTAAAAATAGTGTCATGAAAAGATATGAATTTGATAATGAGTCTAAAAAAGATGATGATGATAAAAGAGATAAGATTACGTGGGATGATATGAAGCCTGATAATGCAGCTGAGGATCATAGTGGGCCAAAATTTGAAAGAGTCAATGTAAGTTTAAAATTTTTGAAATACAGTAATTTCCAGTTATAGAAAAATTTCAATTTGCAAGAGATTTTGTAATGTTTGTCTTTTGTTGTTTTTAAAATAAGCGTCTAGTTTTCTATCAAAATTATTAACCACAGGTATAACAAGTAAAAAGCGACATTACTTTTTTACTTTATGCCAATTTTAATTTTTTAGGGTAAAAAAATTCTTTCTAAAACATATTCTTAGATATTTAAAATACTTGTTTTAACTTGGTTTTTTTCTGAAAGAGTTGAGCCTTTAAAAATTATGTTTGATGCCTTACATTTACAAAGCTTCGCTTTGAATAAAAAAAGATAAATAGCTTTATTCTTTGGATTCAAGTAAAGGACTTGTTCAGGCTTGATTTGTGGCAAATTTCTTAAAAAACATAACTTTCATTCTCTGAATTTTTTAATGTAAAATTGAAGATCAAAAAAATCTAATTGAAAAAAAAATTTGTCAAATATTTCAGCTCATTTATCTAGATTTTTTGTATCTTAAAATGTAAAATCTCAACAAAATTCTTGAACTTGTTGCAAAATCAAGGGTCAAGTTTAGCAGTCATAGCCTAGAATTATGGACAAAACAATATAAAAAAAAAAAGAATCAAAAACAAAAAAAAAAAATTTTAGGAAAATTGACAAAAAAGCATCATTATTTTCAAAACTAAATTTAGTTCGAAATTTCTTAGTATTTAGCAAAAAAATATTCAAAAGTTAGAGTACCATGATTATTTATGATTCTTGTTTCATTGTGAGTTTTACAATTTCTATGATCGAAATTAATTTTTGCTACAGTTTTTTGCATTTGAATTTTTTCAATGTTTTTGAAAAAAATTAAATTCACAAATGTTGCTTAATGAGTTAAATTTTCGCTGCAAAAAATGGGCTTGACCGGGGATCGAACCCGGAGCCTCTCGCACCCAAAGCGAGAATCATACCACTAGACCATCAGGCCTTTCTATTTTTTTATTTATAAAAAAAAAACTTTTTTTTTGTCTATTAATAAAAAAATAGAAAAATTTTTTTTCAAAAAAATTAAAGAAGCTTCGATGGTGTAGTGGTTATCACATCTGCTTTACACGCAGAAGGTCGCGAGTTCGATCCTCGCTCGAAGTACTTTTTTTTCTTTTTTATTTTAATAAAGTTTTTTCAATTGACTACAATCAACCACTTTTATTCAAATATAATTTTTTTTATTTATTTAATCAAAGTATTTATTGAATATAAATTTGAGATCGAATTGTATGAATCAACGACTAGAAGCTATAAAACATCTTGGTTTATTACAAGTAGGAGATCACGCCACTGTCTACAACTTATCTCAAATTTTAGAAAACAAAACCGAAAACGAATTAATTCGTTACGAAACGTTAAAATCATTAATCTTACTCGGCTATTGGAGTCAAAGTACATACACTCATACAATAAATAAATTAAAACTTTCATCAAATGAAATAAAACTTGAAATTCTTGATTGTATAATACGCGGAAAAAGCTCTTATATTGATGAATCATTACAATTTCTGTTTAATGATTTAATCAAAACTCTACAAGGCTTAATTGAGTGTTCAAATAATGACATAAGTCTCAAGTCTTGTGTGTGTATAGGACATTTAGGTTGTAAACAAGATGATAAATCGATTAAAAAATTAATTTTTATGTTTGAAAATGACTTGAATTGGAATAAAAAAACAATTTGTTTGGAGAGTTTGGTGCGAATTTTTGACACTAAAAGTCCAGAAATAATTAATTTTATATTTAAATCGATACAAACAGCGCCAAATTGGGTGTCACGTGTCTCAGCTGTTAAATTATTGTCCCATATTGGACCGAATATTTTAAGCATGTTTGATCTTTATGATAAGTGTTATGATCTATTGAGAATTAGATTATCAGATGATCCAATTAAAGAGGTTCGTGTGACTATTGGTAATACAATTAGAGATCTTCAAATGAGTAATAGTCTACAAGAAATAATAGTCAAGTATTTTTAAAAAAAAAATTTTAAGAATTTAAAAACTTAATTTTTTATTTTTGAAGAAATTTAGAAAGTTCTGACGAGGAGACAAGAGCTAAAGCAGTTGTATCAATTGATATGTTGGGTTTAAGAAAAAAGAAAATTATTGAAAGTTTAGTAGACATGTTAGAATTGGATAGTAGTGAGTATGTAAGGACAACAGTATTGAAAGCTTTGAATAATTTAGCGCCTAAAAATCCTAAAGTTATGCAGGCTTTTAATAATTTGGAAAAAAATTCAAAAATTTATAAGTAAGAATTTTTTTTTTAATTTGATTTTATTTTTATTAATTGAAATTTTATTTTTTTTTAAGAATTATGATGAGAATGAATGAAAATGGTTTTTAATTATTTTCTTTTATTTTTAATAAATTTTTGAATAAAAATCTTTTTGCTTTGATTTAATTTTTGGTAAAAAAAAAAGTTCGCTGCGAACAGGATTTGAACCTGTGCGGGAAAATCCCAACAGATTTCAAGTCTGTCGCCTTAACCACTCGGCCATCGCAGCTTTTATTCTTATATTAACAAAGAATTCATTAATTTTTTGCGTACCTTTTGTAAATTAAAGTAAAAGGAGCCGGGAAATAAAAAGGCAACGTATAAATTTAAATAAAGTTTTTTTTGAATTTATTTTTGCAATTTTATATTTGAAGAATTTGAAAAAAACGAGCATCTCTTCGTTTTAAACTTCGTATTACATTCACATCTATTTCGGTCTTCTGAAGCTACAAATTGTTCAAGTAATTAAACAAGCTCGCCTGAACCGATTGCAGTGACGTCATATTCCAAATTTTCTTATTTCCATTATCTGAATCGAGCTCTTCGTCAGCTTCTTAATCACTTGATTCTTCTTTTAGGTGTTCATCTTTATCATATGATGAAATGTTTTGTTGAGCAACTACAACTCCAACTTTTTCTTTTTTTTTTCAATTTAATAATCAACATTCCAGCAATACGTTTCATAATTTAGCAGAAACTAATAATGCAAAAATACTATGTACCCATGTTTTAAAATCCTGATCTTCAATTTACTTTGATTTTAATACAATATTTGCTAAATTTTTCATTAAATTTTGACCAAAATTAAACATATAGACTTTGTTCTTGATTTTCATACAGTCATACCCCGCTTACATCACTAGGCATTTAAATCACATTTCAGTTATTTCACAAATTTTGCTCAGAACAGAACATTTAAATATTCATATTCACCTCACTTAATTCACTATCACACTTCATTTAAATCAATAGAAATTTAAAAACAATTTTAATACTCTGATGCTAAAATGTATTCATTTATTTCACACTCTATTATTAAGTTTAAAAATAATTTATCAATAAATTGTATATGACCTAATATATAACCTGTTCACTTATTCCAATAATTATGTTAAAGAAAAAGACGAAACCAAGGTCAAGTATGATCAAACTATTCTATTAATTTTTAATATTTATGCAACGGTACCTCTTATTGATTAATAAAGAATTTTTTAGATAATTATTTTTAAATGCTGTGTAAAAATAATTATAACTGAAAATATTATTTATTTTAAAAATTGTATGATTTTTTGTTTAAAACAATTTTAAATAAAATTCCGATTGTATCACACTTCAGTTATATCACGAAAAGTTCCTAGAACCGACATGGTGATATAAACGGGGTATGACTGTATTAATGAGGTGACGTGAAAATTTTAAAAATAAAGGTGTTAAAGAATTAAATGTCTTTTTTAATTATAAAAAATAATTATCTCTTGAAATCTTAACTCCAAAAATCATCTTTAAATTAAAAAGGAGTTTTTAAAACAAAAAAAATTGAAAATAAAAAAATCTCTTGTTTAATTTTTACCGCTAATTTATAAAAAGGATTTTTGAATAAAAAAAAATTTTTTTTTTTT
>NTPY01000367.1:202989-213026 GCA_002922825.1 Brachionus calyciflorus
AGTAGCATGTAATACTTGGAATTAGAAAATTTAGTAAGGGTATGGCCATGTCTTCAGTAACTTTTCCATTATCCTAATACAGGTTCTACTTTTGAAATTTTGAAAAGTTGTGTTTAATTAAAAAAAAATGGACGTTTAAAAAAATTAAACATTTTTGAGAAAAAAAAATCTAAAAAAACTGATTTTTAAATATATAGTGACATGCCACTTTAGTTGCTACAATAATTCATTTCTAAATTTTTTTCAGTTAATCGACCTAGATCTTTCATTATTAAGTATCTTACACTGTAACTTTTTTGAGTTTTAGATTTTTGTGTGTAAGCATATTGACACCTAAAGTAATTTGGTAATTATTATATAACTTCTTTTCGAAATATTTTATTGAAAAAAAAATACAATTAGATGCTGCCTAATTTCTGGTCTTTAATTCTGTTATTACTGCCTAATGTAAATAAACTTTATTTACACTCACCCATGTTTCTAAGACATAGAATCTCTAACGGCTCGTTACTCGCATATATAAAGCTCTGATTCTCTATCTTTTAATTAAAACCTTGGATATGCTCCAAAAACATAATTATCATAAATTATGCATGCGCAAGAACCCGGTTTCGAAACCAAAAATCGGTTCAAGAGCCGGACTTAAGCCGAAAATAGTGGCTCCGAAACTTCGGCTTAAGCCGCTTCGAAACTTGGCTTCTGAACCGTTTAAGCCGGCTTAAGCCGGTTGTTAACTTAATTCAGAATTGTACTGTAGATTCTAATAAAAAAAATTTCATGTGAAAAGTATAATTTAGTATTGAATTTTGAGTTTTTTAAAAAAATTTAAAAATAAAAAATATTAGTAAAAAATAAATATTATTTGTTGATTCATGGTTTTTAGATTTGTAATGCTTTCAACATTCCTATTGATATCGACTCTTGTTAATTTATCTAATCCATCAAAAATAGAATCATTTAAATATTTAAAAGGATTGCCGTAAATCCTTAAATCTTGAAGATTTTCATAGTCCTTAAATGCATTTACGTCAATCAATTCCAGTTGACAATTATTAATTTGTAGCATCTCAAGACTTGGTACTGTACCATTTGATTCGAAAAAAGAGTAGTTTAAATAACGCAATGGATTGTAACTTAAATATAAATTTCTAATAGTTGTCAAATTGGTTGTAAAATTTATAAAAAGATTTGTATTTAAGTCTAAAGTATCTAAATTCTTCAAATAACAAAGATCAATTGATTTCAATTGATTTAATCCCAAGTTCAAAGAATGTAATTCAGAAATTTTCTCAAAAATTTCTGAATCCAAATGAGCTATTCTATTTGTAGACAAACTTAAAAATCTTAAGTTAACCATACCATTGAATGAATTTTTATGAACAAAAGATATTTGATTGTTTGCAAGATATAATTCTTTTAAATTGACTAGGCCATCAAACATATTCTCATGTAACATTGTCAAAAGATTATACCGGATATAGAGTAAAATTAATTTTTTTAATTCTTTAAATGTTGTTTCGTTTATAAAAATAATTTTATTTGCGTCCAAATTCAAAATGTAAAGATTTGGAAGATTGTTGAACAGTTTAGAATCTATTTCTTTTATCATATTACTTCCAAGATACAAATATCTTAAATTAATCAAATCATTAAACAGTTCAGGATTTAAATACTCAATATTATTAAATCTCAGGTCTAAAACTTCTAAAAAAGTTAAATTCTTGAACGTCAACTCACTTATGTTAACTAGTTGATTGTATGCCAACTTTAATACTCTTAAACTAATTAAAAAATTGAAAGCCATCGAATCAATTGATTTAATTTTATTGTTATGCAAATGAATTTCTTCAATTTTATCTAATCCATAAAATGTTCCAGCTTCAATACTTTCTAATTCATTATTGCCTAAATTTAAATAAATTAATTTTGACAAGAAACCGAAAGTTTGTTCATCTAAAGATGAAATAGAATTGTAATCTAAGTTTATGTAACTTAAATTAACCAATCCATTAAAAAAGTCTTTATGAATTTGTGAGACCTTATTCGAATATAAATTTAATCGTTCCAAATTATTTAAACCACACAACATATTTGACGATAAGTCGGCGATTAAATTATAGCTTAAATTCAGTGTTCTTAATTTTGATAAACTTTCAAATGTACCGTTTTCTATGCTTTCAATTTTGTTCCAAGAGAGCTCCAAGTTTTCAAGATTGGACAATCCATAAAAAGTATTGGTTGAAATCGAGCTTAAAGAATTATTTAATAAATTCAAATTTATCACTGATGTAAAATTAGTAAAAATAAATGGTTTTATAAAGCATAATTGTTTTGCATTTAAATCAATATTATTTTCACTGAAATGTTTAAATATTTCATTAATTTTATCGAGTTTTTCACCTATGCACGTAGAATTTTGTTTGTACCAAAAAGTTCCACCAAATATCTTTTCATTTTTTGTGATGGATTCATAGACGCTACAATTATTTTTATCGTATTCCAAAAATCTGCATTCATTCATTTTCCCGCATAATAAAAAACATTCAAATTTGCTCTTGATCCATAAATTTTGATTAAGCTTGTTTGAATCTGAATAATAAATCTGGCTTGTATTGACAAGGATTTTTTTGAACCGAAAATCATTATCAAATTGTGTTCGTAAAAATTCTTCGTAAAATTAAAAGTTAAAATAAGAAATGGTTTTATGGCTACTAATTTATATAGAACAGAAAAATATAAGACTAATATTAATGTCTTAATTAAGGTCTAAATTTGCGTAACGATTGGTCAATTAATTTTGAATATATTTTATTTTAAATTTAAAAAGTCGTCTTTTTTGTATGTATCAACATTTGGCAAGTTCCGTAAAAACTCAGACCTAACTTTTAGGGGGGTGCACAAAAAAAATAAAAATAAAAACGTTTTAAGATAGAGAAAAATTTTTTTACGTTTGAAAATTTATCATTAAAAATAATTAACTTTTTTAAAAATTTAAAGTGGGTTTTTTTATTTAAAAAAAAGACCCATAGTAAAATTTTACTAAGTTCAGATTTCTTGTGGCTTAGTTAGTGAGTCACTCGCCAACGAGATGCGAGAGTCCGGGATCGATACCCGTTAGCTTAGATTTATTTTTAAAAAATTTAAAAAAAAATTATTTATGTATTACGCATAGACAACATCCAATCCACAAAGCTCTTATAAAATTAACATTAAAAAACAAAAAGTTTTAATTAAGATAAATAAAAAAAAATTAAACACAGCAAGACTCGAATCTGGTACTTTAAAACATCATCCGCACAGAAAGCAACGACAGTAAGAAAAAAAAAACGACAAACTGGTCTGAGTGTTTCAAGACTTACCATTTTGAAATAATACTTTTTACTTAAAAAATTGCTCATTTCTTCTTTCGAACGAGCTACCATTCTCACAAACTAAAATACTCTCTACATGAGTTAAAAAAAAATCTCCTCTTTTCTGATTAAAATTTTGAGAGAAAAATCATGAGAAAGACGCGAATTCTACTCTCCCTTTCCATAAGATCCATAAAACTTTTGAAATTTTCGACTTTTGGAAAAGCATATTAAAGAAAAAGCGTCTTGTAAAATGGTAAAATCGTGGCCATTTTCAAAATAGAGACAAGTTTTTTTCAGTGATGAGATGAAGATTCAAGTCGAAAACCGAAAAAATCGAATTTGCAACCGTACCACGAGAACAAATACAATCAAGATTGTATCATTAAGCGTACTAAACAAGGAAGTGGTTCGATCGGAAAATGGTACTTTATGAGTATTTATGGACTCGGATAATGAGATTCATTGCATAATCGACGAGAGATTAAATGCAACCAGAGACATCAAATTTGAATAGTAATCTGATTGAATCGATGCAGAAACTGCGCCAAAACCAACGATTCATATTTCAGCAGTACAATGCACCGTGTCATAGAAAAAAAAAGTAGTCAAATGGATTGTCGAGCAAAAAATAGTGTGTCTAAAGTTAAAATTTCAGATCAAAACTAGGGTTGTTAAAGAAGAAAAATTCTTTATTTTGAAGTTTCAAACTTTATTTTCAAAGTCAATATTTTTATTTCATTAAGAAATATCTGAAAAAGAAGTACGTTGAGTTCAAATTTTTTCGATTCTTATGAAAAAATTTCATAAAATTTCATTTTAAACGTTTTTCATTTCAAAATGTTTGTGCTTGAAAAATTATTTTGGGAAAAATTTCAAACAAAATAAAAAAAACTGAAATAATTTCATTTAGTCTATTTTGAATAAATTTTCTTATATTTAAAAACGAAAATTAATCAGGTTTTTTAGTAGAAAAACTTTTAATTACACTAAGAACTATTATTAAATTAGTTATCAATGTGAAAAGTTATGTTTTATTAATTGAAATTTAAATTTAGACCTGTAGAAATTACAAAGAAAGATTGAAAGTTTAAAGAGGAACCTCAAATTCACCGGGTTTCTTTTCGATAAGATTTCATCTAAAAAAAATTGATTTAAATAAAAATTTTTGAACTTTTTTCAAAATTTAATTAAGAAAATGAAAAAATTTCTTAAAATTTTATCTAAATCTATATTTTTTGAAATGAAATGTTGTCGAAAAGAAATCGAATGACTTCAAAAAGTTCGGTTTAATTTTCAAATAGAATTTCATTCTAAAACTTTAAAATTTCAAACTCATTTTAACAACCCTAATCAAAACTGCATTGAAAATTTGTGGAATTGGTAAGAAAGAGAGCTTGCAAATGTAGGACCACGATCCCTAGACGAATTGAAAAGAATCGTATCACATATGTTTCTAGAAAAAAGAAACGAAAAATAAGATATGGGAGGCAGAGCCTTTTATATTGCGCGTAACGAAGCGTTAATTTGATTCAGAAATTCAAAATATAGAGATAAAGTTTTTCATTTTTTTTATATGTTAAAAAAAATTTTCGAAAAAAGGAAGGCATGGCCCTAACAGTGTTAAAGAATGGCCCTAACATTATTGAAGGCATGGCTTTCTAAACTGAATAGTTTTTATTTCAGTATTTCATTTTCTTTAATCTTTACGATGAAAAATTCATATAAGCCAGGGCTCACGGTAAAATAACAACATTTTAAACACTTCGACAGTAAAATGACAATTATGTGAAAAATAAAAACTTTTTAGTACCGAAAAAATATTATTTTTTTTATTTTCAGATATGTGTAAAAAAGTTCCAGTTAACTATAATAATTAATTTTAATTAAGGTCTAAGATAATAATTTTTACGAATTATGATTAGATAGTTAAATGGTACGAGCCCATAGACTTGGGATTTTGAATCAATTAGCGAAACAATTTGAATATGGAAAAAATAAAAAACATAACCCAACTAAAAAAAAAATTAATTAAATCAAAATTTTAGTTGTTTTTTGATAATACCTATCCATTCAGTTGACTCGTTTACCTAATCTCGTTTACTTATTTACTTATTTATTTCAAATACGGATTCATACCATTCATACCACGTTGAATAGAAATATGATTAATAATTAAGCTACTTAATTATGTAATTAAATGAATCTTATTACTACCGCATGCGCCTCTCTGCAAGCGAATACGGTAATTTTATTGGGTATATTTCGACGAACTAAATTTCAAATAAAAAATTATAAATTTTATTTTCTTTTTAAAAGTTCACACTTTGTAAAAAATTTCACACTTTCTTATCAAAAAAAACTATCGGAACTATAAAGCGTTGTCAGTTAACCTGAGAATCATAAGCCAAGCCAATTTTTCGGTTTAAAAAAAAGAAATATTTTTTTTTTATTATTATCTAATTAGCTGTGATAATTATTTTTTTTGATGTTTGATAGTTAATAAATAAAACTATTGTTTTTCATAAACAACAAACAATCAATTAAATTAAAAAAAAGTTCTGAATATTTTTTGTGTTGCGAACGGGCTCACGGTTTTTCAACACTTTATTCACACCTGTCAGGTTTTCAACATTTTTTTTTCTTTCTTTGACCGCTTTAAAAAAAGTTGGAGTCAAAAAAATAAAAATTGAGAATTAGCGTTAAACGAGTGTTGAAAGACTGTCAATTATCATAAAAAATTAGTGTTGTGAATCGATTGACTTATCTTAAAATCGATTCGATTCGATTTCTTGATTTGTAAAATCGGCTAAAATCGATTATAAAAAATACTAAATCGATTAAAATCGATTATAATCGATTTAAATCGAAATTTTAAAACTAACAAAATGCATAAGTTTTTTAATTTATACAAAATTAACCAATTTTTAAAGTGTTAAAATTTGGTCATGTGGGAATGAATAAATAAAATAAAAAAACTTAATAATTTTAGGAAGAAGTTGAAAAAGAAATTTTTTTCATTTATTCATTCCGTAAAGAAATTTATAAATCAATTAATTGTTTTAAATTGCGATAAGTCATCAAATGTTTTCCTAACCAAAAATCAAATTCAGTTTTTATTTACACCAAATAAAATACTTTATTGGACTGCTTGTTAACAGTTTATGAAATCGTTCAAAAGATTTTTTATAAAAAAAGTTTATACTTAGAAAGAGGAAGTCTTTTTTTAAACAACATCACATTTTTATATGATTCTAACTTTTAACCTTTTAAAACAAAAATTTTTTTTAAAATTTTATATTCGGAATTCATTTTATTATTTAATTTTGGTCTAAATTTTTTTTTCGATTTAAATCGATTATAATCGATTTTTTAAAATTTAGAATCGAGTTGCTCAATTAATCGAAAAATCGATTAATCGTCGATTTTTCACCTATCGATTCACAACACTATAAAAAATTTAAATATTGCAAATAAAGTAATTAGATAAATTGAAAATTAAACTAATGGTGACGGAAATTGTTTATATAATTCCATCTCTTTTTGGAAATGAATAAAGCTCAAAAAAACTAAATACCTTATCATAAACTAATGTATTTACTGTTCCAGAATATGAAGATTATTTTCGTAACTTAGTCAAAAGTTTCAATTTACTGATAGCTTTGAAAAAACATTAGTAGAATCCAGGCAATTGCACCCAGGTTTTTACCGGGTTTGGGTTTTGGGTTGGGTTTAAACACCCAAAACCCAAACCCATACCCAGGTACCCAATTTTTTTTGGGTTTAAACCCGACCCAATCCAGAAATAAAAAGTAAAACAGTGAAATTACTGAGCACTAAAAATCCTCAGCATTCCATTTTGTTTTGATAATTTATGTGATATTAACAAAGTGAGCTATAGAATAAAGCAATTTTACTTATATAACTGGTTGATTTTGGGGGGAGATATCTCAGTTGGTACCGTCATGGGCGTCCAAGCAGAAGGTCGAGAGTACAAACCCTGTGCGAGTCAAAAAAATTCAAATGAGTTCCCAAATTATCTCCTGGTGTTATATTGAGTAAAACACCTAACTAACCTAGCTTGTGGCCGTCGAAACGCTACTTTAATTTAATTTAATTTACTTTAATTTTATATTTCTCCAAATTTGGAGGTTAATTCTATTCAATAAATAATAAATAAATAACTGGTTGATTTAAATTTAAGAAAACAGTTTTAAAGATTTTTTATGATATCACTAAATAAGGATATAACTTTATAATGAAATTACTGGCGTATGACTTAAAATTTTTTTCCTTTTGATTGAACAATACATAAATATTTGCCGTTTATCTGTAGATATTAAAAAACAGTGGTAAATACATTTTATTAACATTTTAATTAATTTTTTTGATTGTTATCTGCCTTACTATTTTAGCGTAATATGTATGCGTCTTCGATCGTATTTTTTCATAATTGATTTTATAAAATAAACTCTTTTAAAACAGTTTTATTCAATTATTGACATTGGTAAAAGTATAAATTTTAAAAAAAAATGACGAATATTGTATTCTCATTATCATTTTAAAGTCTTTTCTAGGGCGATTTGAAGTTACGAATCAATAGCTCAATTCATAGGTCAATTTTTAATTTTTTTATTGCGTATTTAAATTTTTTTGAATTGTTTTTGCAAGTTAAACTTTCAAAAATAAGTACGTAATTTCTCAAAAAATAAAAAATAACTCAAAAAAGGCTATTTGCTGATTTATTTAAGGTGAATTTAAAAATTTTAATTAACAATATGATGTGACATTGTATGTCACACAATATAACATTAATTTTTAGAAATGTAATTCAAAGGAAAAAAAGTTATTTTTTTTTAAAGCTGAATTGATCGAATTGATTTTTGCGAATTGATTCACAACTTCAAATCGCCCTTTTTTAGAAGAAATTTAGGTTTGTTATTTATTGTAAATTTTGGTATTTAGCATAAATGTCCTGAAATGAAAATTGTCCCGTGAAAAATTTCCTGAGCAAAATTTTACTAAGCGCTTATTTAAGGAAAAGTTTATTGTTAGAAAATTAAGGAAAATTATACTGAATTATTATTTAAGCAAAATATTACTGTTTAAAAATTAAGGAATTTTGCACTGTTGAATAAAAAATTTAAAACAAAGAAAATTTGGTCATACAAATAAACCTAATAAATTAATGTTTAATTAAAATTTTTTCCGTTTTGCAGTTTCTATTATTAGCTGCAGCTTATGAACTTTTTGCATATTTTTTTCATACTAGAGATGTTTTAAATTTTTTATTCAAGTTTGATTATTTTTGTACCAAAATTCACAATGCCAACAGAAATAGGAAAACAATTTACAAAAGAAAAACTTTAAAAAAAGTGTTCGTGTTATATATACAGAATTTAATGGTTATGCGATGTTATAAAATTTTACTGAAATTTTCTAAATATTAGGAAAAACTATATGGGTTACTTATATTCGAAAATTGAAAATATTATTATTTTGTAATAATTATTATTTAAAATAATAATTTTTTGATGCTAAATATTTATGTGAAAAATTAACAATAAATTTTTTTGTATAACAATAAATATATCTAACTTTTTTAAACAATTGACTTAAAAATTACTTAAATTTTAAAACAACAATTAAGCTTTTTACTTTGTGTCTTCGTCTTTTTCAAAAAAAAATAATTCTGATACCCAAATTTTTCGAATAATTCTGGTTTGGGTCGGGTATAAACCCAAAAAAAATTGGGTATCTGGGTTTGAGTATCAAGTATGGGTGCTTAAACCCAACCCAAAACCCAAACCCGGTAAATAATGATTGCAATTGCCTGGTAGAATCTGGTACTCTTGATATTTTCGGTAATGAGTTTATTATGGTATTCAAGTGATTATTTTTAATTGATCCTACAAGTGGTTATCACTTAAATTTTAGTAATGGTTTTGGCGATTTAGGTCTTTATTAACTTGGAATTTGTACTTGGCTAATTGTATTAAAATTGAATATTCTCTATTATTTGCAATATTCTTAATTAAAAAAGTTGATTTCATTGGTTTTTTATTTTAACCTATTAAAAGATAATTCATAAATTAAAATAATATTTAAGCTTCCTGTGTTAATTTTTTTTTAATACTTTTCATTTCATTTTCACCGAGCGGTTTGTACAAAGTATAGTGTTGAAAACCAGTAGAACCTTGCGAACCAATAGATTCTTGTACTTTTTAATCCAATAGAAATTGAGCACTTGAATAAAGGCTCAAAATCGTTCGGTCTTGTATTCTCACGTCTGCTTATATGCTTCAATAAACAGATATTTGGTTGACTTAATGTCAAGAAGAATACATTAATGCTTGGAAAATAAAGGGGGAGTTATACAGTGTTAACCGTTTTTTTTCACTGAAAGAAATGCGCCGAACTTTTCTATCAACTTTTTTTTATATAAAAAAACATTATTTTCGAATATTTAATTGGTTTGTTTTTAAAATTTTTTTTGTTTCTTTTGTTGTTTTTAAAATTTTTTTAATAAAAAATTTATTAAAATTATTAAATATTTAGGCATAAAAAAATCGTATGATAAAAGAAATTGTAGCCATAATAAAATACAAAAAATAATTATTACCAATTTTTAGCATGAATAAAACTCCAATCGAAAGAAAATTTTTTACCATTTTATTATCAAATAAG
>NTPY01000967.1:19637-40818 GCA_002922825.1 Brachionus calyciflorus
AAAAAAAAATTTATTTAATACTAAACAAAATTTTTACTAAAATGTAAAATTCAGATTATACATTAAAGTTGAATTTGTAAATTTTACTTAAATGTTGGCAACTCTAAAAATTCACTTAAATGTAAATTTTTCTTTACTTTTAGTGCTAACAGTGTATGTTAGATTAGTCTAATATATCAATTGTATAGTGCTTCTTTAAACCTGCAGACGTCCTTAAATTCATTATTATTATTTTAATATAAATATCAACACCCTTGAATAAAAACAGTTCACGGCAAAATGAGAAGCACTAATAAATATTTAAAAACATTAAATTATCTTTTATTTATCACCGAACCTTTCGGTTACCTAGTCTCGGTCATAACAAAATAGACCACAAATTATTCTCGTCCCAACACTAGGTGTATCCGAAATTTCGGGTTCAGCTGAATCAACAGCTGAATGCAAAGGTTTACGGTAATTGGCTCTACAGTGTGACCTCTATTTTGTGAAGCGTCTGCACTGTAAATATTTTAAGTGGTTTTTTTGTCACTTTAGAGTGGTTTCAATGAAACCGACTTAAAAGTGGTGTTAACTTCACTTTTTTGTGGTCTACACTTAAAAGTGATATTCTCTACTTTTAAGTAATGTTTTAGTGTGAAGAAAAACGAAAATATTCACTTTTAAGTGAAAATTTACGCTACTTTATTGTGGTCTTTTAAAAAATTTTGATAACTCCACTTTAAAGTGACTTTTTTTCCAAAAATCCACTCAAAATATTTACAGTGTGGGTAAAAGAGAAAAATTTTACAAGATCGAAATTTCACAAAATAGATAATGAAAAAAAAATTTCATAAAAGTTTTTTGAAAAAAAAAAATTAATGAAAACAATCATGGAAATTACTAGTTAAATTAAAATTTAATTTTTGTTGGCAATTTTTAAATAATCTTTTTTAAAATTTGTTGCCAAAATAACATTATTTAGATAAATCTTGCTTATTCTTGTCATGCAATTAAGAAGATAGAAACTTCGAGATGCTGACAACTTTATTCTAGAATTCTTATCAGGAATCTTATCTCTGATGATAAGCACATACGAGCACATTCCTCAGCACGAGATCATTCATATAAATAGATGTTACATTCATTAGATCTTTCGATCGATCCTAAGACCAAATCGAAGCTTACTCTATCAAAAACACTAACTATTGGTAATGCCAAAGCTGGATGCTCGACTTTACCTTTTTTATCAAATATTAGACAAATATCTCATCTATTAACGAAATTTTCTATTTCTTTTCTCATAGTTTTCCAATAATATTTTGAACTTAAATTTTTATAAACTGTGTCGCTTTTAAAATGACCTAAATTATGATTTCCTTTAATTTAATCTAGTCGTTCTTCAATTTTGGGAACTATTAAATTAAAACCTTTATCTGTTATATGTTTTCTAAATAAAAGTTTATCTCCATTTAAGCTAAATAGTTTTATCAATTTATTTATCCTTTTAACTTGCTTTTTTGAAGATCCTGTTGAATGTCTATTATACTTTAAAAAATGCATTAAATAGGGGTCTTGGTAAGGGTCTAAATGTTTAGTAGAAATATCTTCATGTTTTTCATTTTTACTTTCGTTGATATCGCCAAACAAAATTGGTCTACTTAAAGTATCAACGTTAGTATGAGTTTTGCCTTTTCTGTGGACAATCTCAAAATTAAAAGTTTGATACTCGTGCAATGCAGAATCTCTTAAGTAAGAGCTTGCGAATATAATTTTTTGTCTATCTTGAACTCCTCCGTTACCTTCTAATACTAGTTCGACTATATATAGCCAATCTTCTATTCTTTCATTTTCTTTTCCGTGAAATGGACTAACATTATTGTTCGTTTTTGGAAAAGGGTTATAAGGAGCATATGATATTGGAGATGGACCTCCTTCAGAAGTTTTTACAATAGTTGTTACCTTTTTTCTATCTTTCGAATCTTCATCCTTCCTTTTTTCTTCCTCAGTATCAGCTAGTTCGTCTCTTAGTTCATATTTTATTTCTTTTTTGATGGGTTTATCTTCATTAATTAAAAATTCCTCTGCTAGAGTAAGTTCACTAGGTTTTTTAACTGTAGAACAAGTTGGAGTATTTATTGGAAATGAATACGAAAATTCAAGATTTTGGTCAAAGGTAGTTTTGTTTATTTCTTTTGATTTTTTATTTAATTCATTTAATCTTTCAGAAAATTTAAGCTTGCTACCTAAATCAACTTTAGCAATTATTAACTCGTAATTATTTTTAAGTAGTTCATGCTTTTCGGCATTTAAGATAAGTTTTTCTTTTTCTAATTTTTCGTATTCTACTTTTATTTGATTAAATTGAAATTCTGGGTCTTGCCTAAAGTGTTATCAAGTGTTAACATTTTTTGTTATCATCGGCTACCCTACCTAATATGTTATCATAGGTGTTAACAAAAACGTTATCAATTAAATATGTTATCACTATATAAATCATATAAAAAAATATTCTCAAAATGTTATCAAGATAACAAAAACGTTAACAGGATAACAAAAAAGTTATCATTTTCTTTTATAAATTTTAAAGAAAAATTTTATTTTAAGAAAAAAAATCAAATATAACTCTTGTTTTTAAATATATAAATTAAGGAATAAAAGACTTAATTTTTTTTATGTGACCTGGCAATATGTAATTTAAGACCCCAATCGCCTTCCATAAATCTTCCACAATCTGGACAAGGTTTTGGATTTTTTTTATTACTCAAAACTTTCTCAATTGTATTTTGAGTTCCAATAGAAGTCGAAGGAAAATTTAATGACTTGATCTCACACAAAATAGATTTCTTCTTTACGTCACAAATCAAATTAGCCATTTTTTCATTTAAATCATTTATCTTTGATTGAGGATCAATAATCTTATTTAAATTTTCATTTTTATTTCCATCTGTTTCATTAAAGTCCTCGGCATCATCAAAGCTATTTGATAGTTCTGTATTTTGATTAAGAGTATGAGAACCAGATATTGACTTACAACGAACCGTTTCATCATCTTTTTCTAATTCACTATATTTTTCTAAATCATCATTTACTTCGACAACTTCATCAATGACATCATTTTCCTCATTATTACCATCATCGCTATTTACTTCAAAATAATCTTTTTCAGAATTATTGTCAGATCCGGACTCTGAATCGAAATCAAAATATTCTTCGTCATCAGACGACAACATATTTTTACATTCTTTCTCAAATTCTTCAAAACTTTTAAAAAAAAAAAAACTTTATTTTTCCTAAATATAAAAAGTAATTAAAATATTAAAATAACCTGGTCCCCGGTTTATAATTAACAGATATTTCATTTAAAATAAGCTCGTATGCAAGTTTACGGTCAGTTGTACATTTACGATTAAAACGCCAAACATATTCGTCTATGTATGATTGAATCATAGACCTATTACATCCATTCATCTCCTTAAAACGTTGTTTACAACTTCGCCATAAGCTCTCAATGCGATTTGTACAAGCCCCTAAATTATAAAATTTATTTTTAATCATATTTTAATTCTTTATTTTTTCAACTTAAAAAATTTTTTACCCGAATCTGGATCAATAAAATTCACACTGTGATTCACTGCTTTATGTTCAAAATCCTTTAATTTACTGATTTTATTATAGGAACTCCAACAATCGGAGAAAATTAGTGTTCCAGAATGACATTTATTGAAAATTATGTTCAACAAAGTATTAGCCTCCCTATCAGGTACAATTGTCATATAACATCTACTTGAATCACCACGTTCAACCAAACCAAAATCCCAAATTTGACTTCTTCTTAAATCTTTACCCCTATTAAATTTTACTCGCGCATATAAGCTTTCATCGATTTCAACTATTTTGCCTTGACCACCTAATAATAAATTTGACTTATCTATGCCTATGCTACACAATTGTCTAACTTTATAAAATAAGTTTGATACTGTATCTCGCGTTATATTCTCATTAAAATTTAATGCAATGTTTGAAATACTTTTACTAATAGTTAACTGATTTGCCCAATTTTTAATCAAAGCTACAATTAATGAGGGTGATTTTTTAAACATTGAAAAAAATGAGCCTTCATAGGCTGTTTTAAATCGACCACAACATGAACAACGCCAATACAAATTTTGATTTTTTGCTTCTTTATTTCTTTTTTGTAAATATGGTGACATAAGCATCTTAAATTTTTTACAATTTTGATTAGTACATTCTCTAACAGAATGAACTAATCCAAAGTTTAACAGTTCTTGATAAGTTTAAAATTGGATGGAGTCTTCAATACTTTTTTTCTCCATTTTTTAGTTTCTTAGATTTTCTTGAATTTGAAATTTGAGACTTTTAAGTTTTTAAAATAAAGCTTAATTTTTAAAAAGCAATATTTTATTTTAAATTTGCACAGATTCACTAATAAATTACAAATTTTTGTATGCTTATTTAACAACAATACTTTTTTTTTTAAATTATCAGAAGAAAAATTAAAATAACATTATTTTACAAAAATTTTTATTCTTGAAACTAAAAAAAATTATGTTATCAAACTTAAAAAAATGTTATCATTTCATATAAAACGTTATCGGTCTATGATAACATATTTAATTGATAACGTTTTTGTTAACACCTATGATAACATATTAGGTAGGGTAGCCGATGATAACAAAAAATGTTAACACTTGATAACACTTTAGGCAAGACCCGAAATTCTAAATCTGCCAATTTATTTATTTCTATTTCTTTTTGAGAATTTATATATGAAATTTCACTTTCTAGTGATTTTTGTTTTGTTTCACAACTTGACATTTTACAAGTTAAATCTTCGTTTTCATTCTTTAATTTTTCTAAGTTTTCTTCAAGTCCATCTTTTTTAGTAGATAACTTTTTTAATTCTTCTTCTAAATTTTCTTTTTCTTTTGTTAAATCAGAGACATTATTTGTCAACCTTAAAAAATCGTTTTCTAGTAATTTCTTTTCTTCTTGAATTAATTTAATTTTTTCTTCGATAATTTAATTTTAATTGATTTTAAATTTATGATTTTGTAAGTCGGAAATATAAATTAAGATTTTTGAGATTACACAGATTTTATTTAGTATTTATTTAGTATAAAGGTTTAAAAATTGACTCGTGTCTTTTAATTTTTCGTTCAATTGAGCGTTTTTCGCCTAACATCATAGACATCTCTTAGATATATCATTCTTTATCTTACAATATAATTGGTTTTATTTTTTGTGTTTTATTTAAAAAATACATACAGTTTTGAATCGTTTCAATGTCAAAAAATTGAAAGAATTCAAAAAAAATAAATAAAAAATAATTCGGAGTTAATTTTGCAATATAAAAAATATATTTAAAAAATAGGAAATGTTATGTATTCGATTCTTTCACAGTGTATAAGTGTGTTAGGGTGTTCGGGAATTTAAAAAAAAAATTTAATGGTCACACCAGTACACCCTGGCATACTTAGATAATTTTTAAAAAATAAAATTAGCATAAACAAAACTAAAATTGTTGAATTAAAGGAGCATATGTTAATCGAAGATTGTTTGGCCACAAAATCTAGATGTGGTATTCTGTGATTTTCGCTTGGAGCTGGCATAATACCAATTGGGTTTGAAACCAGCCTGATTTCATGTGTTGAAATCGATGAACTTGACGAGCTTCTTGTTTCCGCTGTTGTTACTGTAGTATCTAATCTAGTAACGGGTGGTTCAGGCGGTTTTCGAGGACGTCCTACTTTACGACCTCTATTCACCGTACTATATAAAACAGGATTTGGAAGTTGTCCGTATTGATTGTTTGCACGACCATTCTCCTATTGGATTCATTCAAAAGAGGTCTTTATAGCAGTATATGAATAACACAGTGTTACAATAAAATAATTTATTGCGACACTGTGTTACAATAAATTATTTTATTGCAACACTATGTATGGTCAATACAAAAATTATGTAAAATTAAAAAATAAAATTATTTTTTTTCCATTTCTAGAAAAATTGAATATATAAGTTATAAAAATAATTGTCAACGTAAGTCGATTCAAAATTACAGTCGGCAAATATTTGCTTTTTTAGCACAAATTTCAGAATTTATAACTAAATAGTCAAAAATCAGCTTACAGTTGCGATTTGAACTTTACCAAGTTTACCAAAATTTAACAAAATTATCGTAAAATATAGGTTTTTAAATTCTGTTCAAGTATCAGTAAATATTTTTTAATTTCTGATTTTAATATTTTCTTACTTTCGGGAGACTATACTTAATATAACATAGTTTACGATAAATTTGGTAAAATTGACGTGTGAAGGTGACGTTAAAGGATTATACAGCGTTTCTACCAAATTAACAGCGTACCCGTACCGAATAGTACTAAAAAATTTTTTTTTTATTCGAAAAAAATAACTTTTCAGAAATTTTATTTTTTAATAGGGTTCGCGTATGGTCTGGACCATACAAAAAAAATAAAATTTTTTTCTGAAAAATTTCAAATAAAAATTTTTTTTTTAGTAAGGTTCGGGTACGAGTACGGTTCAAGTACGGGTACGATTACGGTCAGGCGTTTATTCGGTAAAAAAACTGTATTTTTTAATTTTACAAAATTTTTGTATTGACCATACATAGTGTTGCAATAAAATAATTTATTGTAACACAGTGTCGCAATAAATTATTTTATTGTAACACAGTGTTGCAATAGACTCTTCGATAAAAATTGTGAAAAATGATTTAAGCGCGGCTTTAAAAATTGGAAAAAAAATTTGTCTAATCTATTAAAAAAAAATATTTTATAATTAGTCATCGGTTAAAATTTTTTTTGATGGAAGACTTAACTCCAATAGATATGTTGATATTCTTAGGTATAATGAGTTTTGAATACCAAAACAAGTTTTTTTTGAAATGAACTGTGCAAGTTGTAAAATTACGGGCGTTTCTTTTCAAGGAACTTCAAATGGCTATGATAGATATTTTGTTTGTGAAGATTGCTTTTTAAAAGGTTATGCTAAGTATCTGACATCTTTCTCTAGAATAACCCAAGAAAGGGCTAATTTCATACAAGATCAAATTTTATTCTCAAATAGAATTAGCCTTGAACAAATGGTAAATTCAGCAAATCTAACGAATATGACGAATAAAATGATTTTAAACAATATGAATATGCTATCAAAAGCAGTTGTAGACGTATAATTATACAACTATCAGAAACTCCAAATTGCACGAAAAAAAGTTACACACAGACTATTTTAATTGAAAAGACTTTAAACTAAAAGATTCAAAATTTTTTTTTAATTTATCGAATAATCAATTAAAGAAAAATTATGAGCATTACTTAATTGAATTTTACTCTTAAAATGTGTTTAATTTGTATTACTTTTTCAATTTACCATGTTTTTTTTGCAAATGCACATTAAAAATCAAGAAGATTGAAAAAGATAATTTGAAATATAAAAATTTTACCTGCGTTATGAAAAAATACAAAATACAGTTTTCGAAATTTTATGCAAGCTTTTCTTTTCTTACATAGAATTTAGTCGGTCAGAAAATGTAAACTCACGTAAAATTTAGTAAAAACGCTAAAAAATGCTTACGGCCGAATAAATTAGAGATTTATATAGAGCTTTTCTTTAACATTTATTTACATAAGAATATACAAGTAGTGGTAAGATTTGGTAAAATTTGGTAAAAAAAAGTAAAACTCTTATTCAAACATGATCTAATCGATATCATTAGTTATCTCAGGAATATAAAGTTAAAGCTTAAATTTTTTAAGAATTTTTGAAATCTTTAAAATAGCCAAGTAAAGAGTTAAATGTTATGTTATCAAACAAACGCTTGAATAAATTCTCCATTATAGGCCATTTTTCTGAAAAATCTGAATGAAATGCATGAAAATCAGTCAACTGATCATAACTATCATTTGCCAGCTTAATCAATTCCGAGTCCGAGTAAATTCTATCGTATCTAATTCCTGTGAATTTTTTTTTAATAAGTTCAGTTCTATTTAGTTCATTAACATAAATTGATATTTGCTTGCTTAATATAGTTTGATCAGCAAACCAAGTCGGATCACCTCTTGCTATTTTATCATCTTCTTTAAACAAATGGTTACCCATATTATCGCCAACTAAAATTCGAACACTTTCTGAATTAATTTTGGTTTCCTTATTAAAATTCATAACTTCTCTCCAATGTTTTTTTTTCATTCCAATATGACCCATCGGATACATTTCATAATTCTTATTCTTTAATTGATAACTTCCACAACAAAAAGCATTCCATACTGTAATTGCATCATGACTTTCAGTATTGTAATAACTTTTACTTATGGGTATTAAATCAGAATCACTTGTCATAATGTAGTCTTCATCATTTAATTCAGTAATAGCTCCAGCGAATAAACGACTCACCATAGATGTTATTTTGCCATAGTTTTTATCAGACTTGATCACAATTAATTTGCAATCTAATTTTTTTAGGTATTCAATTGTTTTCATGGCAGGTTGATTGTCAATTTTTAAATTTTCTAAATCAACCTCTTTAGTACTAATAAGTAAGATTACAGTTTTAAAACCAAGTTTTTTCCATGCTTCGACACAAAAAGGCAAATAGAAATAATAAAATTTATTGTCTTTCTCATCAATGTTTGTTGCCATTAGGACATATTTAAAATTTTCGGAAGGCCCAAAAAATCTATTTGGTTTACTCATAATTTTCATTGAGCTCTTATTTGTAAATATCAAGATAAAAAATAATACTAAAGAAATCAAACAAAATTTCACAATTATCTTCATTTTCCAAAATCTAAATTAAAATCTTAAATTCTTGAATTAAAACATACAATTAATAATTTCCCAAAAGAACCAATAGATTTGGCTCCAACTTCGCCTTTAATCCACGATCTAAAAACACTTTACCAAATAATAAAATTGAAATATAATTTAATTTTTGTGGATCTTTTTTTTTTATTTTAAATTTTATTCAAGCAGGCTGGTTTAAATATTCATTTCTCAAAGTTTACTTAGTTAGCATTTAAAAAATATTTTTAACAATAAACCGGCAAAAGTTGATTTTTTGGTATTTTTTTTCAAGCTTGAATTTGTTTTTAAATATTTCCTCTAATTGTTTATCTGAATATTTCGAATTTTCTATTAAAATATTTCTATTAGTTTGTTTATCAACAAATATGCTTGGCTACCCAAATTTAAAAAGCATGCAAATTAGTTACCAAAATCTGTACTTTCTTTTGAAGTATTCTTTGATTTTATTTCTGATATAAAATTTTCATGTTCATTTCTGATAACTTTTTGAATGATATAAATACTTAATTGCAACAAAATATTTTGTGTATAATTATATAAAATCATATTTGAATTTTTATGTTGTTTTTGCTATTTAAAAAAAGATAACTAATAGTTAAAAAAAAAATCCAAAGATAGCTTTTACAGAAAATAAATCTATATGCCTAAAAATTAAATAATATTAGCATTTTTAAGGATCCCTAATAACTTCCATAATAGGGCAGATTAAAACAAAATTTTTTTTGTTATTTATAAAGCATGCAGGAAATACTTGAAAATAGGAATTTAACTATTCAACTCTTTTTGTCGAAAATTAAATTAAATTAATTAATTAAAATTGATGTATGCGTAAAAAAATAAATTGAGTTAGGTAATGCAGAATTTAAAAGTGGACTATAATTAGCAATACTTTATGTTTTCCGAGACCAAGCAAAAAACTATGTACTCAAGACCATTTAAATTTGAAAACCGTAAGTAGACGAACTTAGCTTAATCACTAAGAGTTGAAGCTAAATTCAAGTTCCTTAAAACTTACTAAATGTATAAAATTAAGAACGACTGCTTATTCGCGCAATTTTTCACTGGTATTTTTTATTTTTAGATGAAACTCAAGGCTATCTTGTTTATTTGTTTTTCAATTATGGTTATATTGATTTTATATTTATAGTATGATAAAAGTTTATCAAATTTATTTAATAAGTCATGCTTTTTATTGATAAGCTCGACCTCTATTCCCATTAAAAAGAACCTTAATAGAATGGAATATTTTAATTAAAATATTTTTTCTTTAAAGAAAAAAGAACTGATAGTTTTCCATTTGTTAGTGGTGATACATTCCGATTAATCTTAGACTATGTATTTGACGATATTGAAAATTCATTACCAATTGATTTTAATTTAAAACAATGCTACAGTTTTTGTCAAAACAGATTATTTGGATCAATTTTTTACTAAATATTTTCCAAGTTTAAAATCTCAAATTATTTTTTTATCTCATAATAGTGATTATCCACACTGTAAATATTTTAGGTGGAAATTTTTCTACATATATGCGTATTATAAGTTAACCAAATTTATGAGAAAAAAATTTCTCTTAAAAGTAGTGTCGGGGTTCGAACTTTTCGACCCAGGTCCTTTTTTTTGAAAAAAAGATCGAACTTTTTAGGGTTCGAACTTTTCATTAGTTCGAACTAATCAGAAAAAAATACGAAATCAGAAAAAAAAATTATATATTTATATATTTTATATATTTATAAAATATATTTATATACAGTCAACTCTCGTTAATCCGAACTTTTGGGAGGAAAAAATCATGGTTCGAATTAATTTTGTTCGATATAAGGAACTTTATTTGCATGAAAAATTAAAATTAGGTGGTCAAAATCTTCCGTTTAAGTTCAAAAAGTTCGTCTTATCGAAGTTCGGATTAACGAGAGTTGACTGTATTTTATATATTTTGACCGTCAGATAACGTCAAGTTACAAATTGATCACTACCACCACTGTATCTGTAATATAAAGCGCATCTTTAATTGCATATTTTTAAAAATATTTCAAAGGTTTTTAAATAAATTAATAACTGTTTTTGAAAGAAAATTCACCAATTATTAAAATATTTGCTATCGAGCTTTTATTGATTTAAAATGATTCCTTTAAAAAATTTGACAAACGAAGACTTAATTTATTGTTAATTCAATAAAATATTTGACCAAAATCTAAACATTTAAAATAAATCCAGCTATATTTAAAAATGCTTTTTTTCAAGATAAAAAAAAACAGTTAAAAAAAAATTTTTTTTAAATTATCAAATTAATTTAAATATTTACTCAAATTTTATAACATTTATTTATTACAAATATTTTTCTTAAAAACATTTTATAAAATAAAAAGAAATCTTTATAGGTTTTGAAATTAAATTTTTAAACTTTAAAAATGTCAAAAATTATTTTAACTGTTTTATTAGGGTTGCTATTGGTTAACCTTTTTGAATGTCGTCAATTATCCAAACGAGCAATTAGTGGACTTTGTTCAAGTGGTGCTTGTAAAAATGGTGCTAAATGCATTCAAATAGGCTATAATATAGCCACTTGTATTTGTGCAACCGGATATATTGGACTCTATTGTGAAATTCCTCCAACGACTACTCGGATCACAACCACACAAACTCCACCAGATTTGTGCACCGTAGATCCTGGATTTTGTCAAAATGGTAAAACAATATTTCAAATGATTTTATTTTATTTAACTAAGAAAGTTTAATTTATAAAGGAGGATTTTGTGTTCAATTGGATGCAAGTTTGGCAATTTGTATATGCCCAGAAGGTTTTGGTGGTATTAATTGCGAAGTCTCACTTACAACAACACCAATTGCTTTAAGTGAAACATCAACCACTTCAAGTGACTCTACAGGAGGTTTAACAGCTTCAGAATTAACAACTGCTGCTACATCTCCTGCAAATTTATTAACTCTTCCAGATATGTGCGCTACTTTTCCACAAGTTTGTAACCGTAAGATATAAAAAAAATTTATTTTTATAACCAAGTTTTATTTTATTTCAAAAAAATAAGAGGGGTTTTGTGTCCAACTGGATACAAATTTAGCTATTTGTTTATGCCCAGAAGGATTTTCAGGAGCCTATTGTGAAATTAATTCATCGACACAATTTACAACAGAAACTATTGAAGCCTCTTCAACTATTACACCAAACTGTGTTGATAATTCTCAAAAAGTAACATGTCCCAACAATATTCCTAATCCCTGTTTGAATAATGGTTCTTGTATTTATTCTTCTGTGACAAATAATATAAATTGTAATTGTCCATCAGGCTATACGGATGCTTTCTGCGGAACAAAGTTGTGAATCTTGCTAAGCTTGTAAAACTCAATTTTTACTTTAATTGAATAATTTTTATTTAATTTATTTTTTATTTATTGAATTTAAAAATTTATTATTAATCTATGAAACTTATGATTGAAAAACATTCTACATAAATATTTGAGTGAAATATACCGATTCCTTTTTAGTGTATACACTTTCTGATATATGAGAATGAAAAAACATTTTGATCAAAATTTTTTTTTTGCTGCTTTTAAATTGAATGCTTTTAAATATTAATAATTGAATAAAACTAGTGTTGTGAGTCGATTACAGTCAACTTGGAAAAAAATAGTCAATTAGAGTCGACAAGATGATTTCTTAGTCGATTCACAACACTCCATAAAACCTCTAGTGAATCGAAAGCCAAAATTTTATTTAGACAGAAGCTTAACTTTGATTATGAGGGTCAACAAAAGTGCTAGCAAAAAAAAACTGGGTCTTCCTTTGACTCCTTACGGTACCCTGTATCAAGCTTGAAGAAAAACATTTGGGACCAATTTTATTGTGTTGCAAATTCGTGTTCAGTGAGTCAAGTTTGGTTTGAAAAATCCAATTTTAGGTTATCATTAATGATGTATTTAAACCGAAAGAATTTATTATTGGAATTTTAAAAAATTTTGATCGATCTTGTGTAAATTTTTCAGAAAATAATAAATCTAATCAATTTTTAAAAAACTTAAAAATTTTTTGTTTTTTTTCTTTAAAATTAATTTTTGCGCTTAAGTCAAGTTTACTTTGGTTATAATTTCTGAATTCAACTACTTAAAATATTCATGTAAAGTTTTATAATAAAAATTTTTATTTTGAAAATCAAAATTATGTTCCGAGCCTACTCTTCAAGTGTTAAACCAAACCATCCTAAAGCAGAGCCTAAATCTATAACTGAAACAAATTGGTTAAGCAATACTAGCTACCAAGCATCTTTGGTTAAAAATGAAACAAATTTATCTCAAAATGAAGTCATTTTATTAAGTGAAACCGAGTCGGAATCAGATTCTGATAGAGAGCTTCATAAAAAATCCAAAAAAAAGTCGAAAAAAAAGAAAAAATCCAAAAAGACTAAAATCGAAAAATTCCGCGGTCAAAAAAGCACTAATAAAAAACTTGAATATTTATTATGCGATGACGAATACGACAAATATTTCTCTCAATTTACCAAAGACCAATTGAAAAGTTTTATTTTTTATGATGACATTCCTAATTTAAAGTCTCGCAACGCTTTCAAAATAGACAAAAAAGGCGATCCGAATAATTTGAGCTCAGATCAAACTTATTACAAATATTTATGTAAATATAATCCCGTGTTAAATTGGGAGGAAAAAAAGTCACGTCAAAAAATATCAAGGAAAAAACTTCGCAAAGAAATGTTGAAAAAATTCAATGATACACGTTATTTTAATCGTGTTAAACTAATTAGACCTGAAGAAGTCGTCAAAAAAAGTGCTAAAAATTTGTCTGAAAGTACACTGACTAATAAGATGTGGATTTATCTTGAAATGAAAAATGACTTGGAGGATTTAGAAACGAGCGAAGATTTAACTGTGGAATACATGAAATATTTAAGTGACAAAAAACACGATGTTAATAAATGGTTGGAGTTTATAGACTACCAATCAAAAGTTATTAATTTAAAAGTATCAGGACAAGTTAAGGATTTAAGTGGTGTTTTATTTGAGAGGAAAAAATCAATATTTGAAAGAGCAATACAAGAAAATCCCTCAAGTTATAAATTAAGAATTGAATTCTTAAAATTAAAGTCCTCGTCAATTGAAATGCTTAATAATTATGACTCGGGTGAAATGTTAGAACAAGAATTTTTTGCACTGCTCGAGTACGAGACTAAAAAAGATGTAAATCTGAGCAATTTATTTGAAATATGGTTCGAATTGATTTATTTTTTAAGTAATGTCAACTTGGCTATGATTAATTGTAATCGAGTTCGGCTTATTTATAAAAAATGTTTTGAATTTTTTGTCAAGTCAGATAAGTTAAAGGATTTTAGATCGAATGAGTTGTTTATTGATAGTGTTATTTTATTATTCAAAAATTATTGTTGTTTTCTAAGAGATGCTGGTTTTGTCGAAAAGGGTATTGGTTTATATCAAGCGTTATTAGATTTTAATTTTTATACATCATCTAATGAACATAAAAACTTAAATTTTGAACAGCGTAAAATTTTGTTCGAGCTCTATTGGGATTTAAGTAAGTGGTTTTCTTTTTATTAAAAGCGTTAAAATTAAGCATGAAATTGGTTCATGTTGTGTCACTATAATTTTTATAGTCTTAACTCCAAATAAAAGAAAAAAAAATTTACTCGTAATTAAGAATATATTGTTAATTTTTCCCAAAAATAACTCAAAAAAAAAGAATAAAATTTTATTTACTTATTCAAAATCAATTGAAAAATGATTCGAATTAGCAATAAAAAGTTCTATTTTTCCAGTTAGAAGAAAAAAAATTAATTCGAATTATTGTAAATTTCGAGTAAATACAGTAGTTAATAAAAGATTACCCACTCTCTTAAAAAAACTTGAGACATGCGTGAAATTAGATTCACACACGAATGTCACATGCTAAAAATTAAGAAAATAATGTTCTTGCTATTTTTCATGGACTTTTTAAAATGATTTAGTGTAGTAAAGTTTAAAAAAAAATTGGAGTTTTATTTTTTTTAATTTAAAATATTGTTTTTTGTATTTTAAATGCGGTTTTAAAACTGAAAATTCGGATTTAACACCGCATTTAAAAGCGAAATTTGGGTTGTTTACGCGAGTTTATGGTAAATTACTTGAATATTGTTTAATATAAACATGTAAATGGTCAAAAAGTTTAAGGGTCCAAATATTTTCCTAAAAATTACTCGTTGGCACTACCTAAATCTTTAAAAAAAACAAAATATAAACCTTACTTGTAATTAGCCTTAATTTTCAATTTTAAGATGTTCGAGCTATGGTTACGGTTACGGTTACGGTAAAAAGTTAGGGTTGACGTTTGAAATTTCGTGATATTTAAAAGTCTAAGGCCTGAGTTTTAATAAATTCTAAACTCATTAAGACAAATTTCAATTTTAGATTTACCTAAATTCGGCGAAAGTCACTCAGAAGGTTGGTTAACTTGCTTAGAAAATCGAGAACAAATTTTTAAACAACTCGAAAACGAGTCAATTGACGATAGAAACGAGACATTTTTAGACACTTTTGAGTCTAGAATAATCGATAATAAAAACGAAAGAATCGAATACAATTGGCTTGAAATAGAGAATTTGAGATCAATTTTCAATTGGTATCCATTTTATCCAAGACCCTACATTGGCGAAAGTCAAGACGATTGCATCGATCCGGATAGACTCGTGTCTTTTGATGACGATATAAACGATTTCTTGTTCGATATGAACAAAAATGAAGAATTTAAATTCAAAATAATTTGTAATTTTTTATCTTATTTAAACATAATTGAAATCGATCATGATCAACCTTTTGAACCATGGGACAGTTTAATCATAAGGTGTTTAAAATTTCAAGGAGAAAAATACGAAAGTGTTAAAAAAGTTATTAGTTTGTACATAAAATTTATTCGTGGTATTTTTGCACAGTCTATAAATTGTTTCAAAGTTGAAAAATATAAAACCTTAATAACCCTCCTCAAATGGAAATTTGAAATTTTTTTAAAAGATAATTTAATAGAATCGAGTGAAAACTTTGTCAAAATGCTCAAAATGGATTTGAGTCTAGAAGAAAATAGATCGAATTTCATGCTATGGAAAAATTATGGAATTATAAAATACCATTTAAATGGTAATTTAAAAGAGACTCGTAAAGTTTTCAACACTTTATTAACCACATCGGAAAGTGCAAATTCTCAAACACCACAAGCTTTTATTGATATATATAAAATTTGTATAGATTACATAGAACTTGAACTTGGTATTTATGAGAATTACTCGGATTTCTCTAAATCAGAAGTTAATTTTAAAGTAAAAAATAATGAGATTAAATTAACCCAGAGTCTTAAGGAAAGTTTAATTGAAATTTTAGTTGAAAATTGTCTTTATAAATCGCAAAAAAGCCAAGCTAAATCAACATTTAAAATAGGCATTTCAGGCAGTACTAGACAATTGTTAATTAAACGTGACTTTCAGGTCGAATATGAAAAATTAAAAAATACCATCGATCAAAAATTTTTATATTTTCATAAAATTTTTAGTTATTACTTTTTATTAGCTGGAGATTTTGACTCTTTAATTGAGCTTAATGAAAATTTAATAACTCAAAAAGCCGACCATTTAACGCCCTTAATCGAATTCTATCTAAAAATTTTAGATTATCTATTTTTTAACCTTAATAAAATAACTAAATTTAAATATAAAATTAAAATTTATGATGTGATAAAAAATTTAATTTTGTTAAGAGATAAACCTGTATTGAGTGAGACATTTTTAAATCAAGTTAAAAAAAGTTTAATTCGATTTAAAAATGACTCGCAATCGAGTATACTTGTCAATCAATTAATTGAACTTAATGATATTGACGAGTTGTTCGAGCAAATATCAAATAAAATAAAATCAGGTTTTTTTCTGTATAGTTTAATAGAGACTGAGATCAGTAGATATAAGGACTTGATTAAAAAGCAAGATAGTTTTCTCATCATAAATTCTGGTATGCATAATAAGATAAGAAAATTATTTGAACACGCTGTATCTTTAAGTCCTAGAAATAAAATAATATGGGAAGGATATTTTAATTTTGAAGCTTATTTGAAAAGTTTAAATGTGCGTATGGGAAATAAAATGAGCTCGATTTATTATCGATCTATTCAAAATTTACCACATGTCAAAAAGTTTTATATTTATTCAGTTGAGTATATACCGGATAAATACAACGAAATTATGAGATTAATGGATAAGAAAGAATTAAGAACTTGTTTTCCAATACAAGAATTGAATATTTTATTGGAGCCTTTAAAGAAAGCTGGTCAAAGTGATGAAAATGAGAGTGAAAATGAAGAAATAGTCCATGATGAAGAACTAAATGAATCAAGTGAAACGAGCGATGAATCAGAAGATGAAAAAACAGATGATTATATAACTCAAAATGAAGAGGATTCAAATTCAAGTTTTGAAAATGTTTACCAAGATGATGGTTGAGAAAAAAAAGAAAATTTTTTTCTTGTATTTTTAATTTATTTGTTTATATTTTTTTATCAAATAAAATCTTTGGGGACAAATTTTTTTTATATAACTTTAGTTTAAGTTCTAAATTTAATAATAAAGGTTCTTGTAAAAAATCTAAGCTCTGAAATCATGGCGTCATAAGAGGTCGATTTTCTATTAAGATCCTGTACCCTCCTTATGATGTTTTTAGTAAAAGTTTAAAAAAATTTAAAAAGAATAAAAATAAATTATAAAGAGCTATAAGTCGTCAGATTTTTAATGGCTAAACATAAATTTTATAGTCTTGATTGCGAAAACAAAATTTATTTTTTTAAGGATTTTTCTTAGCTAGTTAAAGTAATCCGGAAAATTTAAGAATAATTTTTTCTGAAAGCTCTCAAAATCCTCTACAGACTTTTGTCCGACCGGAGTTGGTATAAAATTTTGTTAAAGAAAGAAATTGTGGTCATTTTTTTCAAAAAAAAAAAACAGCGATCTGCGTTTTAGTAATAGCCTTTGTTATGACCTATCTTTACTGAAAAATTCTCTAAAATTATAGCTTAGTTTTTCCAGTAAAGATTACGAAAAAGAATTGTTATAAAAACTGATATCGTTGTTTTTAAGCTGATGCAAAAATTCATAAAATCACAAAATTCAACTCAAAGTTTGACTTTTATTTTCTTAAATAATTTTTTAGAAGTAAAAGCTTGATTTGTTTTGTTTTTAGGCAAACAGAAATGATAAACTATACCAATTTGAAATTATGAAAATTAATTTATTTTGGTAAATTTTTGTTTTTTCATTTTTTTTTTCATGTTTCATAGTTCTGTTTATCTGTTTCATTTCGGTTTTCATAAAATTTAAAAAATAAAAAAAGTAATCAAATTTAAAAAAATTAAAAAAAAATTTTATTGAAAAATAATTAGACTAAAATGATATGAGACTTAATTTTATTGAGCTCTAATTTCTTGAACTCTTTTGGTCAAATCGGCTAAATATGGATGATCAGCTGGTAACAAGAATTGAGCTTGTTCTAAAGCTTTATCAAAATATTCGATAGCTTTATCTTTTTGACCAGTTGAATGATACAATTGAGCTAAATTTTCCAATGATGAAGCGACATGTGGATGAAATTCAGGCAATGATTTCTTTTTAATAGCAAAAGCTTGTTCGTGACATTCGATACTTTTGTCTAATTGATTGTTTTCTTTATGAGCTATGCCAATATTATCTAATGATGTAACTATTTCAGGATGATCTTCTTTCAACAATTTCTTTCTTAATTCCAAAGCCTTTAAATGGTATTCTAAAGCCTTGTCAATATTTTTCAAAAATACATTGACTAAACCGACATTATTGTATGAGGTTGCAACTTCGGCATTTGCCTCAGGAAATAATCTTTCTCTCATTTCCATCGATTTAACATGGAATTCATTGGCTTTTTCGAATTCATTTAAATCGGCATAAACCATACCAATATAATCGAGAATATTAGCAATATCTTGACTATCACCAGGTAATTGTTCTTGTAAGGCTTCTAATGACTTCATATAATAATCCAAAGCTCTTCTTGGTTGTTCTAAATCTTTAAAGCTTCTTTGTTCCTTAGCTGAGTTATCTTCCATTTTTTGTCGTTTATTCGCTTCTTTCTATTTCAAATTGTATAATTTGATGAAGAAAAAAAAAATTTATTTTTGCATTTTATATAGGAAATAGTATTTCCTAATTACATTCCAAAAATTATGCTTAGTATTCACCAAAATTAAGTCAAGCGAAAATTTTAGCATGAGAATTTGCTTCTCAAATTTTAAAATTTTGTTTCTTAGTCATTAAAAATAGAATGGCGTCAATTCGTTGTTATTTCGAAAAAAAAAATTAAATGATGAATAATTTTAGCTACAGATCGGATCCAAAGTAAAATTTTAAAAGTCCATCAAAAGATACTTCAAAGTTTATGACTTTTCTTTGAAAAATTTTACTAAATTTTACGATTATTCTATTCACTTCATATGTGCTATGTCTAACATGCAGATCCCATTTCATAACATTTTTTATGAATATTCTAAGATCCCTTTCAACATTTATTTAGCCTAAGCTTTTTCCACTTGTATTTTTTTCGATTTTATAATCGAATTTTGAGTTTGTTCTACCGAACTATAACATTTTTCAGCGTTTAGTACCGTTTACAAATTCTTTAATCAATTGCAAATCTTGTCTAAATCATTTTTGAGCTTCAGATTGGATGCAAAATTTTGAATTATAGCAATTATTTTGGTTTCATCAGGTAAGCTTTGCAGTCATTCTCAAGAATTTTAAACGTTTCATTTATGTAAATAATGAACAGCAGTTGACCAAGGACTGATCATTGAGGGATACCATTTAAAACTGAAAGCCATGAAGAGAAATTATTGACTAAAATAACTCTTTGTGACTCAAGAAGTCCCGAACACAGTTAATTATCAAAAAAGCCAATTTTTTTAAGCCGTAATAACAATTATTTATGAAAAATTTTATCGAAAGCTTTTGCAAAATCAGTGTAAATAATATCAACTCCGGTAAGGGTAAACTGACGCTAAAGCGAATTTAATCAAATCAACAGTATCCCATAAATTTGTCACACAAGATCTTGATGGTACAAAGCCAAGTTGGGCTTTGGATAATAAATTATTATCTATTAGATATTTTAACATTACATTCTAATTAATGCCTCAAAAACTTTGCATAAAATCCATGTTAAAGAGACACGTCTATAGTTATTTATTTTAAGTTCACTTCGAAGTTTTTGTAACGGCGTAATGTTTGCCAGCCTAAAGTTTCAATTTTCAATAAAATTTATTCATTAAAAATTTCTAAAAGGAGAGTTCAGAAAGAAGTGCGCTAAACCTTCAAGCATTCGACCTAGTGGTTATTGTAAACAAAAATAAATAAAAACATTCTTTATGAATAATTGCATACATAAATATAAAATATTGCACTGGGGGCTTGCTCTCGGGCGCTCGGAGCATTTTTTTTCACTAAAATAGAAATAAATTGAAAATGATAAAACTAAAGAAAAATTTCGTTGATAAATTCGAATTCAGCATCAAAAGTTGAGCTAAATTACTATTTTTCAAGTTTTTTTCTAATTCTCAAATAAAGTTGTCAAAAATTTTTATTTTTGCGAATTTTTAGTTTTGAGGCTTCATATTTGAGTCTGAGACCCTATCAAACTTTTTTTTTCATGATATCTAAATGTAGAAAAATAAAATTTCTATCGATTTAGAATTTTTAAAAATCAAATTTTTTTTTCGTAAAAATATTAAATGAATAAAATTGGCTCTTTTTTATTGAAAAAAGTGATGTTTTACAGCGTTTTTTTTGTTCAATTCACATTTTTTTACTCAAATAATTTCACTTTTTCTCCTTAAAATAAATTTAGTACTTTTTTTTAAAGTAAATTCTTATTCATTCAAAGTTATTTTTTCATCGCGAATAAAATTTTGATATTCATCAATTAAATAAAAGGAACTTTTTCTTCAAAAAAACTTTCAAAAATGAAAAAAAAGAATGATTTCTTTGTAAGAGTACTTCCGAACAGACATGCGAACGCGAAAAAAATCCATTTTCGAATTTTTAAATATCGCAACACTGAAATAAAAAATTTCAATTCTCTTAGTTTACTAAGAGTTATAGCAAGAAAAAAAATACTATTGCAAAACCAATTGACAAAAGAATGACTTTTAAAAACCATATGGGTTTCTTAAGACGATGCTTTTGCTTAAGCAAAAACTGCTTAAGAGTTGCTTAAGATGTTTTTTTGCTTAAGACAATTTTTTGCTTAAAACGATTTTCTGCTTAAGACGTTTTTC
>NTPY01000967.1:41095-56264 GCA_002922825.1 Brachionus calyciflorus
AAAGACTTGTGAATATACATGTTTTTTATCTGACATTTTAATATCAGAAAATAGAATAAAAAGTTTTATGCGTTTATAACTTTTTCCTTTTTTTTAATTTATGTGTTTATCAACTGTTTGATTAAATTCAAATCTATTTATGTGTCGATAACTTTTTTTATGCTTTTTAACCATTTTATATTTGTTTTTAATCCTCAGGCAGATTTTAGTTCAAATGATCCAGAAAAAATTAAATATTTTTTAAAGTAATTCGTTAGATGTGGAAAATGCCAATGCATATTTTGGTTGACCCTGATCATAAGTAACAGTTTAGAGAGATGTCGAATAGTAAACACTTAAAAATGAATTGAATTTAAAATAGTCAAACTCAAGCAAAATCTTAACCCTAATTTACTTTCTAACGAAAAATACATTAAGTGAATTTGAATAAAGAAATATTATTTTAAACAGTAAACTAATACATAGACTTGAATTTTTCGATTTTTAAAATCTGACGGTTTGCGTTACATTAGAACCAATGTAAAAACATGCGAACAATTCGATTAAAACTTATTTTTCATCATTTAAAAATTGTGCCATATTCGTAAGGATTTATTGAGAAAAAAAATTAATCGTCTTTAATTTTAAGTCCTCTCTATTGTTTATATAGTCTATAAAGAACCTTCTAATTCTATATAAATACTCGACAAAATAAATAAAAGGAAAAGGTCTGAGAATTTCTAAACTTGACCTAAAAAAATTTTCCAAAATATTTTCAGCTTAGTGTTAGAATACGAATTGGAATATGGTTCGGTACGATCAAAATCGGAACGGTACTTTATCGGATCGAAGGCAAAATTTTAATTGTTAAAAAGCAATACTGATCAAGTATTAAAATTAAGTTTGAACCGAAGAATAAACAATTGTCAAGGTTTTTTTTAAGCAAAATGAAATTCAAAGGGTTACCCAAATTTTGAAGTTAAATAAGACCATAACAAAGAGGGATCGTTTTTTGAAAAACCGTCCTTTCTTTAGTATATTTTCGAAATTCAAGTAATTGATTTAATTTAAAAAAATAAGATAAGAAGGAAATAAAAATTTTATATTTGAATATAAAAAAAAGTGGAATTTGCTTAATAATCAGTAAAAGAGTTTATAGACCACTAATGCTAAATGTGAAAAAGATTACGGGCATATTCTCAATATAACGATTTCTAATATTAAATATAGAAATCGATATTTTTTTGGTAATATAGATTTCTTTATTTTTTTTTTATATTTTTCGTGATTTAAATCTGATGATTATTGGCCACTAAATTTTAAAAAAGATTTTAGTTTGTTACAAGTGTTAACAAGATTTGTGTGCGCATCTTTAGATGAGACAGTAAAAAAATGTATAAATAAATCATCTTATTTCTATTAATCATCTTAAAGTTTTTTTTCCAATAATTTTTAAAAATTATTTTTGCACTAATTTTGTTACTTATTTGAAGTATGAGCCGTTACACCATCTTGTTGATAAACCCATTTGTCACTTCCAAACAATATTAGCTCTATTAGCGAAAGGAAGGATTCGTTTTACGTAATAACTAGAATCAGCTGTTTTCATTTTTTTTTAGAAAAAAGTTAACACAAAAAAACCTTTTTCTAAAAATTATGGCTTAGTTGCGCCGTTTTTAGTTAATCCAACCCATACCAAAACACCAGGCAATGCACTCTGGTTTTTACTAGGTTTGGGCTGTGGGTTGGGTTTAAGCTACCATACTTGAAACCCAAACCCAGACACCCAATTTTTTTTGGGTTTAAATCCGACCACCCAAACCTAAAATATCCAAAAAAATCGGGTTTCAAAATTATTTTTTTTTGAAAGAGACAAAGACGCAAAGTAAAAAGCTTTTAAAATTAACTAATTTTTAAGTCAATTGTTTAAAAAAGTTAGATTTATTTATTTTTATTTAAAAAATAACGGCATGGTCAACATTCTGCACATCTCGAATTAATCGACACTAATATTTTCAAAATATTTTAAAAAGATTTTTCTGAATAATTGCAAATTTGGTTGAATTTATTCACCTAAATATTAAATATCAAAAAATTTTTAAAACCCATATGGTTTTTAAAAGTCATTCTTTTGTTAATTGGTTTCCTATTTCTGTTGACATTGTGAATTTTGGTACAAAAAAAAACAAACTTAAATAAAAAATTTAAAAAATATTTTTGCAATGAAAAAAATATGCAACTAGGTACAACTTTATAAGTTGCAGCCTATAAGAGCGTCTGCAAAATTAAAAAATTTAATTAAACATAAATTAATCAGGTTTATTTGTATGACTAAATTTTCTATTTAATGAAATAAAACAATTCAGTTTACTTGTGAATTTGTAAGCGACGTTTTGGATATTTTGGTTATTAAATCTATATGCTACTTCGAAAATTAAAATGATTTGATTTTTAAAAAATACTTTTTTTTAAAATTTATTTTTTAACAGAATGCAGAAAGTTTGATAACTTTTTTACCAAAATCTATAATGCCATTTCTCTTTCGTATTCAAATTTATAAAAAGATCTTAAAAACAAACTTCAGTAAATTAAATGACTGACATAAAAAAACGCTGATGAAAATAATTGCCGAATCGAAAATTCTTATGCTTTTTTTAATAATCCTTTTTAAAGCTGACAATATTTTAGGCTTTTCAAATACTGTTTAAGTTATGCTAACTCAAAATGTCTCTTTGAAAAAGGGTCTAAAGTTTCTTTTGAGTATATTTATTTTTTTAGGGTGCTTTTTTCTAGAGAAAAAATTTTCTCCTCAAAATTTCTTAATATTTTCAAAAACTCATTTGATTTTATATTTTATTAGTCTTCTTTTTTCTTGAGATTCTATTTAATATTTTTGTCTTAAATTAAATCATTATTTTCAATTTAATGGTCAGAATATAATATTCGTCGATTTTTCAAAAAATTTGTCCTTTTACTAATGTCAATAATTGAATTAAACTGTTTTGAAAGAGATTATTTTATAAAATCAAATATGAAAAATACAATCGAAGACACATATAAAAAACTAATGTCTTTAAGATAGTAAGGCAGATAACAATCAAAATAAATTAAGTAAAATCTTAATATAATGTATTTATCATTGTCTTTTAATATCTACAGAGAAACGGTAAGTATTTATGTATTGTTTAATCAATTATTAAAAAAAGTCGTACTCTAGTTATATCCTAATTCAGTGATTTCATAAAAAATCATAAAAACCGTTTTCTTAAATCTAAATCAACCTGTTTTATCACTAAAATGGCCCACTTCGTTTATATCACATGAAAAATATTCGATTTTATCGAAAAGTATAAAAATGAAAAATATTATTTGGGAAAAACTTTATTAACAATTCGCGACGTTTCGATAAAACGAGGTTACCATTACCAAGCTGTTAATTTATCTAAAAGGAATTAAACGGAAAAACAAGGAAATTTGAAAATAAAATAAAATATGATTATAAGTGGGGTATTTTTGCAATTAACGTAAATGCTCGATTTTTATGACTTGTCATTGATAAAAATAGTGACATGTCACTGTGTAATCTTTTTAATGTTATAACACCCTGTCATAAAAACCGAATACCCTCCTATAATGACATGTCATAAAAATCGAGCAATTACGTTATATGTAATTGCAACCCCACTAATCGCTAGTTTTGCGATGTTGCGGATACGCTTGAATAATGAGAGTTTTAATCACGTAGTTAGACTGAGAGTTTTACTGTTTGTTAAGAGAAGGTTTACGTTTAAGAATGTGTAACAATTCTTTGATACGTAGTTTCATATCAGTATCAGCTTTATCAATGATTTCGATATTATCATAATCCATAGTGTGTCCAGTGCTCGACTCATGTCGGCAACACGAGGATTCACTTGACTTCTTGTGTTCACTAATTCGATACAATAATATTCTTTTGCATTTACCGATGTAATTAGCCTCACAATTTTTGCATTTGATATAATACACAACGAGTGACTTATCCTCATTCTTTTTGATGTTGTCTTTGAATGGAAAAAAACTCGCAATTATTTTTGGCGTCTGGTACGCAAAATTGAAATTCACTAAGGGGAAATTACTTACGACCAATTTTTTCAATCGCCTCGCAAAGTCTTCACACTTTAGCACCATTTGTTCGAATAAGGTAACACTATATACCTTTTAATAAATTTTGATAAATTTTAATCTATTATAATGTTGAAATTTATCGAAAAGCTTAAAATTTTTAATCGAATTTTTTTATGAGTTAATAAAGTTTCAAAATTAACTCCAGATTTTGATTAATTTTGAAACTTTATTATGATTCCTGAGCTGGATGTGTAAACTTGTTCATTCGAATCACTACAAGTCAATCCGAAATTTCAAAGCTTTATCTAGATATCTATTTGTCAATCGAAATTAAAATATGGTCTTGAGACTGGAACGCTCTCAGTAAAAGCTAGAAACAAGTTGAATTTAATCCAAAACGATCTAATAAGATCGATTGTTAAAATATCTCAACATAATCACATAACGTTAATACGCAAAGTACTAAAAATCTCGAAATTATCTTTCTTACGCAATATCCGATTTAACACAACGTGTAGCAAAATAATGGACCTCCTTCAAAAAGATATATACTGTCGACCGAAAAATACTAGATCAATAGTTAAAGATTTCGTACTCTGCGAAAAACACTTTAACACCAACTTTAACTCAATATTTACAAACATCAACACCTACATTAAAACTTTGAAAAATGAGCTTAATATTAATGGAGGCCTAGAAGACATTTTTAACAACTGTATTGATTCAATAACCAATTCTATATCTCATCAATTACTGAAATTACTCACATGGTCAACATAATGATAAAAATTTTGTAAATAATGAAAATCAACTTTTTTCCTACTATATTAAACTAATCTTCTTTTTTATACAATTTAAATACTATTTAATTTATTATATATACTCTTTTATACTTAATTTTCACTGCTCCTAAACTTGAGGATAATCAATAAATAAATAAATAAATAATTAATCAAATTTGTACTGTATTTGTGTTCACATAGTAGAAGTTTCAGTAAAAATGAGTTTTCGCTTCATCTAATTGTTTGTAATAAAAAGTGAGAACCTAAACCAAAATCAGGACTTCGGAATGATTGATAAATAATCGAACATTTTTTTTAAGGTAAATTTTAAAAAGATTAGGACTTTTAATAAAAAAATGGGTAAATAAGTAATTTTGTATTTAATGAGATTTTTTATAATAAAAAAGTATTTTTATCGAAATAGAGTTATTTTATAATAAGAAAAGTAATTTAAGAAAAACGAGAAATTTTGGTGATAAAAAAAATAGAGCCCTTAAAGTTGCCGCTTTTTGACACAAAGAAAATTTTAACAGGTATAAAATAATATTCACGTAAATTCATTTTTTTAAAAAAAACTTCTTAACAAAAGAGAATCTTTCGGGTTCTTTCGTCTAAAGATTAATCTTTCTTCTATTATTTCGAGAATGTACTTCAAGGATATCTAAGATTTTTCATTTTCTTTTAAAAAGTTTGAAAAATCACTATAAATCATAGATTTTTTTTTTCATATTTTTTTAGCTGAACAAATGATCACATGATACTCAGTGTCACAATTTTTAGTGATTAGATCGATATGACCCAAAAAATTTTTGATAAAATTTATTCATAAAAAAATAATTTTGTTCGCCAAAACAAACTTGAAAACAGATCGGATTTAGAGAGATTTATTTTAAGTCTCACTGGGACCGGTTACGTTTTTGATCAAAACGTAGGCCCGTGTTTTAGTAATGTAAATTTATAAATATAAATTTTAAAAACTTATTTCTAATTTTCAGAAAAAATAAATTTCCATTCGAAATGAAAAAAATATTTTATTGTAAAAATAAACATGATTTCAAGGATAAATTTAAAAAGAAAAAAAAACAAAATCTATTTTTTTATCTTCTTGAAAATAGAGAGAATCCCGTCTTTTTCTGTTTAGATTCAGCTTCTTGTTTTTGACGGTCAGCCTCGGCTTCCGCTAATTTAACTTGATTCATTTTAAAAGCATCCATCGGATCTATTTCTTTATTATAATAATCCAATACATCTCGAACATCAGCGACACCACTAGTTGCAATCACTTAACAACAACAAAAAAATCAAAATTAAATTCATAATTTTTATTTAATAAAATAATTTTACTTTTTAAAAATGATGCTAAATGTATTAAATCAGCATCAGTTTCATCTCCTTCCCATTTTTTTAAACGATGCAAAGCATTTCTCGGCTGTGATTCATAAGCTTTTTCATCCCAATCAATTAGTATTATTTTACTCAAATCTCTGTTTAAATAACTCAAATCTTTAACATATGAATTATCTTTGAATTTAGTACTTTCCCTAAAAAGTTTAAAATGAATCTTTTGCTCAGGATCTAGAGACGCAGCTATTGGTGCACCCGATAAAAATGGTTCTCTAGTGAATAAAACAACTTCAAATGTTGGATATTTTATTTGTTCTATAAAGTAGTCCATTCCAGGTCGTTTTTTATATCTCCAACCTGTGTTAAAAGTCCATTCAGGATGGAGTAAAATACCGGACATTTCAATTACTAAAGTATATGGTGGTTGATAGTAGGGAGGTTGAATAGGGTCTGGTAAAAGTTTATCAGTAGATGGATCTTTAATAGCTTCATATTGTTCTTTTACTAATTTAAACGCTCTTTTTGGATATTGAACATAAAACGGAACTTTCAACAAAAAAAAAATTAATTTATTTTTAAGCCTAAAATAAAGTTTTTAAAAATCTCACGATCTGAATATTCATCTTTTATTGGATTATTATTTTCATCGTTTTTTGGTGAACCCCAACTGACAAGTACGTAAATTAAACCACCACCAAAAAGAGCTGTAAAAAAGGACAGTGAAAATTTCCAAGCGTGTTCTCGACTGAATATATCGGCTAGTTTAGATCGTTTTTCATCTTTTTTATCATTTCCGGAATCTTCGTCAATTTTTTGTTGTTGTTGTTGTGGTTGTTCTTCGTTACTTGAACCGAATTTTTTATTCATTATATTTTGTAATTCTTCCGACATGGACGAATTAGTCGATGAGATTATTTTCGGTGTGTCTTTGTTATTAGTGGTATTTAATAAGAATTTACCAGTGTGAATTTTTTGCGAATTTATTATTAAATATGGGAGACTTTTAGAATTTTTGCTTAAGGTATTTAATTTAAATGCTTGATTTACAGAAGTATTTATTGGTCTTAATAATAAAGCCCTACTTAAAAAGGCTGATTTGGACAACATTTTTAATTTGAAATATTTAATGAATGCGCTTTAGATTAAAAAAAAAATTACTAGAACTCTTTTTTTTTATTCTTAAAAAAATTAGCTAAAATAAAATGTGAATTCAAATTGAATATTTTGTTGTATTTAAAAAATGCATCAAAATTAACTTTAATAAAAAACTTGAAATATTTCAATTCTAAGGATTAGGAGATTTCCTTAATTTTTAAATAGCTCTTATTTTAGAATCAAAGTTTAAATTGAATTATTCGAATTACTTTTTTGATTTAAACGTAAATTTAAGGCTGACTTTTGTCGTTTGGCTTAGTAGTAATTCTAAGCAATAGAGTTAAACTCATTTTCATTACTTTAAATTTCTAAAATAATTTGCTTGCACGTTTCGAAACATTGCTTTGATTTTTCTGAGGCTATAGGTTCAGTAAATTTTCAAAAGAGAGAGGGTTCGGCAGTGTGTTTCTTAAAGCTCTATCTGATTAGTTTATTTTAGGAAATTAAAATAATTGTAGTTTAGTTGAACATGGTCAATTTTTAGTTTTCTAGAAAAATTTAAGAATAACATCGATAAGAAAAAAGAAAAAAATTTTAAGTCTCTTGTTGAATAAAAAAAAAATTTCATTTTTTTTCAAATCATTTCGTAATTATTTTGAAAAAAAAACGAAATAAATTCTTATTTTTACAATCTCCTTAATTTATCTACGTTTTATTTATCTTTTGTTCGAATTCACCAAAGAATTCTTTCTTTTTATGTATGATTGAACAGAAAATGGCTATGGTAAATTAAATACATGAAATTTTCTTATCTAATTACATCTTTCATCCTATAAAATAGAGAGTTAAAAGGCTTTCAAGAATTGAACAATATTTTCTGACTAAAAAATATGAATAAATACCTTTTTTGCTTTTTTGTAGCTTTGATAAGCGTTAGCTATTTGAAAGGACAAGATCAATTGATCTGCAAGTAATTAATTTAGAGATTTGGAATTTGAATAAATTGATCTAATTTTCAAAATCTATTCAATTAAGAAAATGTCCTGATAATACGGTCATGGACTGGAAGCGATGTGTAGTACCAGTTTCAGATGGACAACCATGTTCACCAAACGCATATTCATGTAAGAATTCCAATTACAAATGCATTAGAAAAACCGTTTCATCTAGTTTTACTTGCGAGTACTTTTTTGTCGATTATTTTATTAATTAAATACATTTTTTTTAAAAATTTTTCTTAATTTTTTCTTAGCAAATGTAAGGACAATCAGTTTATTACTTTATTCCACCAAGTATGTTTGGATAAAATCAAAGATGGTGAACTTTGCGAAAATAGTTTTGAAAAATGTTTGAATCCTGATTTTTCGTGTTTAGAGGATTCTCATGGCGATTATAGATGCGGGTAAGCGAAAAAAAAAATTTTTTTTATTTTTTAATCTAATGGTTTTTAAAGAAAATGTGCTAAAAATCAATTTCTGGATGAAACAAGAGACAAATGCATTAATAAAATTAAGGACGGTCAAATTTGTTCGTCCAATCTAAACAAATGTGAAAATCCGGGCTTTACTTGTCTTAAACTTGACAATAATAATGATGACTTAAGATGCGGGCAAGTTCTTAAATAGCTTTATTAAAATTTAATTTTATAATTATTTTCTTTGTAGAAAATGTAAAGCAACTCAAAATATTGATAAATCATCAAACAGATGCGTAGATAAAATTAGAACAGATAAAAATACATTCGGAGACGGTCAACCTTGTCCAAATGAAAGTAGTTTTTGCAAATCGAGTGGGTATCGATGTTTAAGAAAAAATAATCAAGATAGAAAGTTTTATTGCTTGTAAAATCTCAAAAAAAAACAATTTTAGTTTTAGAAAGTTCTTATTCAATTTTTTTGAAGGAAATGTGGTTTAAATCAATTTATAGATTTATCAGAATATATATGCAAAAATAAAGTAGAAGACGAAGGAGAATGTTCATCTTCATCTGATCAATGTGAAAGTCAATCTTATTCATGTCTAAAAAAGAAAGATACCGACACAAAATATTTTTGCTTGTGAGTTAATTGAAAAATTATTTAAAAATGAAATTTGAATATTTAAAATTGTTTTCGTTTAGAAAATGTACAGAAGATCAATATATTGATTTCGACGACGTTTGTAATGATAAAATTGCAGATGGGAAACCTTGTAAGAAGGGTTGGGGTATATGTCAAACTTTAGGATATTATTGCCTTGAAAAATAACTTTAAAATTAGTTGACATAACATTAGAAATTAGTTTAAAAAAAGAGAAAATTTTTTTAAATAAATAATATGCAAATCTTATAATTTAAAATTGTAGAAAAAAAAATACTCTAAAAATTACCAATTCATGGACGAATATCTTACTATTTAAAATTGTAGATAAAAATAGTTACTGTTAAAATGACCAGTTCATGGTCGAATAAAACCAATTAACTTTTCAAAAACAATTATCTTTTACAAAACCAATTAATTTTGCAAAAACAATTATCTTTTTTAAACCAATTAAATTATAAAAAAACAATTAGCTTTTAAAATTTTTTATTTTAGTTTTAATTATATTGAGCTGAAAATTTGATTATTGATAGGTTAATTGAAATTGATTAAGTTATTTTGCAATTAATTATAATCATTTTATTAAATAGAAATAACGGTACGATGACAAGAAGATGAGTTAGTCTAAATTTAGTATAATATTTTCCAAAACCAACGTAAGAAACTAAATTTACTGAACTTAACATCTTAATCTCCGTTCAATTTATTTCAATTCCAGATTATTCATAAGTTTCTAATTCAGCAATTTTTGGAAAAAAACTTTATCGTAAACGCTAACTTATGGGAGCTATTCTAAAAAAGAGAGAGTATTAAAAAAGAACATAGTTCATAATCATAGTAGTGACATTGAATAAATTAATTTTAGTCTAAATCATCGTTCGCTTGCAACAGAATTTCGTTTAAGACTATTACCCAAACTGAGTGGGCAAAATTTTGCTAAGTTTCCTAATGTCAAAAAATTAAAACCGACTTTTGTAAAGCATTGTTAGCTCTATTTCCTAAAATAATTTCATAAAGTTTTTTTATATAAAGGGTTGAGTTATTGGGGTTTAAAAACCACCAAATTTTAACTAATTTTTATGATTTGGTGAACCTTAAAAAAGAGCAAAAAAAATTATATAAATTCAAAGAAATATTTTTGGTGTGACAGTTTCCTTAACTACATTCATAAGTACCCCATAAGTCTTGATGAAATTATATTGTTGGTCAGATGTTTGACGTTTTATACACAAAATTTTATAAGAGTACATTTCTAAAAAATTAAAAAAGAGCGAAAAAATAAACTAAAATAGGCATATTAGAGATGAAAAGCTGTCTTCTTTGAATAATTAGGCCTTCGAGTGAATTTATATATAAAATCACTCGGCAAATTATTTTTAGTAATTTCAATAGTCTATAGACAACGGTTTTTCAAGTCCAAATTTTCTCCTTAAAAATTCACATGACCAATAAAAAGATTTTCATCGAGATTAATTTTACTTACCACCCGTACCGTACGGGTATAGTACGGTACGGGTGGTAAAAACAACAAAATGGTGGTAAAAACAATAAACTTTTGACAATAAAAAAATTTTTTTTCGACACCCAAAAAAATGATTTTAAAAACCAAAAATAATTTGTTGATCGAAACAACCCATTAAAAAAATATTTAAAATTTTCATTATTAAAAAAATGAAATTTTCCGATATAAATCGAATGAAAAAGATATTTACATCCGAAAAAAATCTTATTGAACCCAAAAATCGATTAAAAAATACATGTACCGTAATTAATCAATGGCACTATATCAAATAATAGCAGACTATTTAATAGTCAAGTCAAATAATAGTTTCAAATAATAGTAGAAAAACTATTAATTGACAACTATTATTTAAAAACTCCTATTTGAAAACTATTATTTGATAGTTTCCCTAATCAATGGTTGTACCATTAAATTTTCAAAATAGTACCACAAGCTTTTTGGAAGTCATAAGAATTAAGTTTTGCTTCAATAATAAAAGCGCGGGTATAAATTTAATATATCAGATTAAAATGACTTTTTAAATATGTACCTCAAATATTTTAAGTAAAAATTTAATTTGTTGGTCTGTTTATTATATTTCGATTTTTAAATCGGGTCAAAAACGATTACTTTCATAGAACAATATGACACTTTAAAAAAATGTTTTTTATCCTTTGTACAAATTAAAATGTCACAATCAAGCATCCTATTAATAAAATTGGATAGTTTTTTGAGACTTAGTCAACAAGTGGTTTATTTTCTTAAATTAAGGCTCTTCTGACTGTTTTTTGTTGAAAAAATTTCTTTAATTTTTATGCTAAAAATAATCTAACCGGCAGCGAAGCAACGGGTACTACTAGTAATCAATTAATTTTGAAAAAACCAATTAAATTAAATTTTTTATTAACGAATATTAATTATTTGTTGATTAAAAGTCAATGAAAAAGGTGAATGCATAGAAAAAAGTATAAAACTTTGGAAGTTTCGCCTTAAAGGTTAATAGTCTGAAATTTGTGCAAATTGTGAAAATTCGATTTTAGTTATTTTAATTTTCTGTAAAAATGAATTTTGGATTTGTCCGATTTTTCGATATTGCCCAGTATTTAATTCTGAAAAGAACTTGAATAAGATCCATATAAGCAACTTAACAAATCTTTTCAAAAAAAATTTTTGTTGTTTTTTTAAGATATTCGATAAAATCAGATCAGAATCTTTTCATGATCAGAAACGTTTCTTAACTAATTAAATTTTTTTTTCGAATAAAAATAATTCATATTAGTTTAATTCAATTTTTAAAATAAATTTATTAGCTAAATCTATCAAAATTTAGGGTCTTCTGGTTCATGTGATCAGTTGATCACCTATTAAGTGGCCATACACTGATCACGGGTATGGTGATCAACACTGACCACCTAACCGGTGACCACTTATTAGTTGATCATAAACATTTTTAAATTAAAAATAAGCCTAATAAGTGGTCAGTACCCGATTTTAGTGATCATTTTGAATTTTTAATGATCAAATAATAAATTATGTGATCAAATCATACCGTATCCTCTTGCCTAGGACTCTAAGAATATTGGTTAGATTCAAGTTCTTTACTATTTGGGTACATCCCATCGATTACATGCTATAACAATTTTTAGAATTTTTATGGAAAACAATTTGACTCTTGGGTTTTTTTCAGTAGCTTTTACATTAGAGTAAAGATTAAATAAGAATAAACATAAAAAATAAATGGTGACATATAAAAATAAATAAGTCGCTTTATCACCTATATATAACGAATAAAAAAAAGGAGGTCAAATTTTATAAAAATTATAAAATTCTAATTAAAGTTCTGAGGAAATTTTTAGAATTTTTGGCGAAAAAAGGTAAAAAATGGTGAATAAAGGGAATTTTTTAAAAATTAGAATTTAATTTTAGAATTTTCCAGGCAGTAAATTTTAAATACATTGATCTTACCTTTTAAAAGTTTTCTGTTTTTTTATTTTAAAAAATTATTTAATATTTATATTCCAACAAAAAGAATCATCCTTTTTTAAAAACACACCCGGGTGTGTCTTTTGCAGGTACCAGCTAGATTTTTTTTTAAATTATGTGTATTTTAGAAAATTATATGTGGGCACTTTTTTTTAATAAAGCTTTTTTCGGTAAATACAGTTCTGATTCAATAAGAGGTTTTCATAAATTTTCAGATTTTCTACGACTAATAAGTATGACTTACTAAGCTCGTTCTTAAATTTTCAAATATCAAAAAATAAATTCTTAAAAATGAAGAATTATGGAATTAAAATAATAAAAAATTCTATCTAAATCCTGAGTCTAAATACATAAAAATCATTAAAATATCTAGTAAGTTTATATTATTTTCTTTTGTACCCTTTTATTTGATATCCTTGTTAATCTCAAAAGCGAATAACATTTTACGTTCTTGAATTCAACAACATCGTACTACGTAATTCAATTAATTCCCTCACTTTTTTTTTATAACAATAATAATTTCAACAAATATAGAATAAACATTTTCGTCAAAAAACAAAAAAAAATAGAATTAATGAAACAAAAAACGGCATTTAATCCTTGAACAAATAAAGCATTTAAAAAAAAATTTATAACTTTTATAAAAGAAAAATTATTTTAATTTTTTTTTTAAGGAAAGAAGACGATGAATTCATGGTGTTGTATATTAGTAATTGTCAACGCCATGTAAATTTACCTTCTTTAAGAAATTAAAGAAGAAAAAATAATAAAATAAAAAAATTTTTTTTCATGTAAAATTTTTATTAATAAAAAAATTTTTTTTATTTTATTATTTTTTTTTTAACTACAAAAACAACAAAAATCTAATCAAAATTGCATAACTTTTAAATAGTATTTTTTTTTTTGTAATCAACCAAGGTTAATATTCTGAATGAGCTAATGAAACAAATCTGAAAAAAAAAATTAAAAAAAATTTCGTAAAAATAAAATGTTATTTTTTACACTATTTCTGGTACTTGGTTTAGCTAATTGCGAGTCTCTTCGAGTGTTGAAACAATTTGCTCGTCATGTCGAAATTCAATGTCCAATAATAAATAATATATTAGTTGAGCAAATAAAATGGATAAAAGAGGACAGATTTTACGATAAGCCGGACGAGTCTGTTGTTATTGACCAAAATTGTCTAATTGTTAGCTCCCAATTAAAAATAAATCTTTATGATAGCTTCAATTATGTTAGTTGCGGGTATATATCGAATAACAATAAATATGTTAGACTAAAGTCATGGCAGTTTACTTATATTGGTAGGTTTGCTTATTTAATTTCATATTAGTTCTAAGAAATTTTTTAACTTTAAAAGATCAATTTTAAAATTGTAAAGAAATTTATTGCATTCAATTCTAAATTAAAATTTGGGTATATCTTAAAGAAAATGATTCCAAAATTTGAACGCTTGTTATAGCGTTTTTTTCATAGAAGCTTTGATGTGCTACAAATTGGTCAACTAAGATAACCAGATAAATAAAAATTATTATTTAAGAAAAATCTAAAAGCGAAAAATTTGGAATTTTTATTCAAACAGAAAAATTCATTTTCCGAGAATATATTTAGCTAGATTTTTTTTTTATTGAAGACAGTAAATATAATAAACAATATCTCGAATAAAATTAAATTTTTAATAACTTACCGTAAAACCTTGATTATAAGCGACAAAAAATCGTCTCTTTGAAAGGAAAAATCGTACTCTAGAAAAATTTATTTAATTTCTTATTATGACATTCCTGGTAGAGTATAATGGGCTCTATTAAAATATAACAAAATTAAAATTTTTCTGATGACTGTTTTTCTGAAAAAAGGGGCTCTAGGGGGTGCTTATAAACAAGGTTTTAAAGTAAATAGTTGCAACTTTCTTCAATTTCTGGTTTCTTCTTCTTTGAGAAAATACGGTATTTGTGGTTACTCTTATTTGAAAAGTTAATTTTGATTGCAATTTAAGATACTTAAGTTGTGCTTTTCATTCTTCTCTTAATAAAATTTTTTGACAAAAATATTTGGAAAAATATCAAATAAAACGAAACAGAGATTTTCCCAATTTTAAGGAACCAAACTGGTCACTGGGTTTATCAAATTAAAATTTACTTATTAACTATATATTAACCTCTTGTTAATGTATTTGTAGTTAATTTTTCTTATTTTATTTAATAAGAGTAATTTTGCTAATCTGGTTCAAACTTTGAAAAAAAATGCTTCAAAAAAAAGTTTTCAATTATTGTTAATTTGTAGTAAAAACGGTAAATCGA
>NTPY01000967.1:83983-112015 GCA_002922825.1 Brachionus calyciflorus
ATATGAGCACTGCGATAGACAACAAAGAATCAATTCTTAAAATCTTTTGATCTGGTAGACCATGAAAGACTGCTTACAAAATAAAAGAAGATTGTCCTTAGCTGATTAACATAATGGATAGCATCATTTCTAAAAGAAAGAAAACAAAGAGTTAAGTTAAATGAAATTGAGACGGAATTGAAAGAAGTAAATGGAGAAATTATTCAGGGTAGCGTACAGTCAGCTCACCTTAATCCGAACTCTTCGGGACCGAAAAAAAACGAAAAGTTCGGATTAATTTTTCCGGATTTTCGTTAATCCGGATTTAATTCAAAATAATAAAAAAGTTCGGATAAAAAAAAAATTTATTTATTTTTTTTATTTTATTGATGTGTTTTTGCGGAAGTATTGTACACTTAAACATTTCTCTTACCACAAAAATTTTTTGGTTAAAAAAGTTAGATTCCAAAATTATCTAACAAAACAAACTACACAATACAAACAGAATTGTTAAATTTCAAAATAAAAGTTATTGGAAATAATTTTAAATTGTAGGTTGACATAAATTATTCAATTATATATCTAATTAACACTCTTAAAAATAAAAATATCATCATTTTGACCCGGAATTTAATTTTCCATGCTTATTTTTTATATTAAAATTGAAATATTGTATTGAAATAAAGGGTCTTGCCTAAAGTGTTATCAGATGTTAACATTTTTTGTTATCATCGGCTACCCTACCTAATATGTTATCAGTTATTGTTTTAGTTGGTCAGTCATATACTACTATAAATTGTATAATGTGTACTTTAAATTTGAACCTATAAATTTCACCTATGATATTATCTTAAAATGCTAAAAGTAATAGTAATAATACTTTATTTTGAGAAAAATTTTTTTTCATTTATTCACTGATACAAGGCCTGGTGATTTTCGTATGTATCAAATAAGTGCTCCTTTATATTTATAAATAAACTATAAAATGATTTATCAAAAAGAAAAATTTGCTAATTAAAAAAAATTTCTTGTTGTGCTAAATAGAAATAGTATTATCTGTCGATTTTGTACTGAATCGACTTTAGGTTTTATTTAGATCTTTTATTATAGGTGAAAAAAAAGATCAAAGAATTGCCCTTCTTAAATCAGTTGATATTTATTTATAAGATTATTATAAATTCATCAAAATAGGATTTAAACTTGAGTTGAAGGATTTTTAATGAGGATTTTGTTTTTTTAAAGGACCGTTATACAAATAATTATAAAAAAAACTTTTTGCTTTTTTCCGTCTTAAGCGACGAAAAAAAAGACACATATTGATTTTATGTCATACGAGCTAGTAGTCGATCATATTTCCAAAAATAATTGATTCGATCAAATATGTAATAGAACAAGTCAAAGAAAATAAGGTAAAAAATCAAATTTTTTTTTTCTATTAAATTTTAAAACATTTCTTAATTAACTTTAAAAAAAATTCTGCTTAGAAATATTTAAATCTTTTTTCTGTGGTATGCCTTCTAAAGAAACAATAAGATTGTACGAAAATAATCTTTGGTTATCCTAGTCTACCAAGCAATACTTTTTGTTTATGATTTAAAATTTTTAATTTAGTAGCTCAACTAAAAGCTTTAAAAAACAAGTGAAAAAAGAAATTAAAGAATTCTAAAACATAACTTACATTTTTTATCAGAATTTAAATCGTCATCCTTAGACTCTAAACCATTAATTAAACTACCATTTGTATTATTTGCATAGATTTCAGTTAACAATTTGTTTAAATAAGTTTTCGATTTAGAATCTTGATCAATCACATCGTTATGCTCTTGATTAGATTCAAAAAAACTCAAGTCTATATTTAGAGTAGACGCAGTTATTTCATTAACTGGATCTGTATTCACATGATTTTCATCGGGTATTTGTATTTCGTTAATAACATCGCTATTCGTATTTGTTAGGTCTATTTTTATTGGTTGTAGAATTTCTGTTGATAACATAAAATTATTATTAGGCTTTCGTATCGGTGCTTGTGGTATTTGACGTTGTAAATTAAGAGATTTCAAATATTCATCTTCTAAATTTGACAAGGACCATTTAAATTTGAGACTTATGGACTCGTCATTTATAGATGTGTATTTTTTAAGTTCGTTCCAAGTCGAATCACAATTTAAATTTAACTCTTTTTCAGGTATACTTTTTTCACAAAAATTTATTTCATTTTTAGAATTTAAAAAATTTTCTATTAGACTAAGCAGTGGATTTATTGGGGTTTGTTTAGGTGTTTCGACAAAATCTGCCCATTCGTCACTGACACCTACATCTTGAGCTTGAGTTCGTGCGCCAAAATCAGCCCAATTACCATCGCTCTGTTCTTCTTGTGTACTAAACGGATCCCATTCTCCAGACTCTGTTTTAGCTTCTGTCACTTGTGCTGCTGCCTCGTCAAGAGTATTTTCCATGAGTTTATAAATAATTATTTTTTAAAATAATTTTTTTATTTTTATTTTTTACTTCATATGATTTTATTATTTTAATTATTTCAAAAATAAAAATAAAATTTGCATGAATAAATGAGTCGTTGTGTACGTGATTGCAATTTGTGTTTTTTTTTTTATTGTTTGAAATCCGACCCAATTCAAAATAAAATGCAAGAATTTATGTTTGAAAAGGTAAAATTTAATTGTTCGAAATGGAATTCCTAAAAGAAAAAAAAAGAGACCTATAAAGACATCTTGAGAGATAATTTAGAGATTATATAACCTTAGTGTGTTTATTAGCATAAAATTTCTAAACATGCACATAAATTTGGTTAAGGTGAATTGTTTAAACAAGAAAAAATGAAGTGCTTATTCATACTGAGTCACAATGATTCTAGTAGCTTTCAGACTCGATAAAATTGCTTATTTTTTTACTAAAAATTTAATAAACTGTAAAACTTTCGCTAGTAAGGGACGTAAATATCAGCTGGATGTCCAAAATAAATTAGTGATTGAAAATTTTTCCACTAAATAAATAAATAAATAAGTCATATAATTAAATTACCAATCATAGTTCATAATTTACCATATTATATTTATTGCTCTTGAACAGCTCATGGAAATTGTACTAAAAAAACAAATTTTATTAAAATTTTTGAATGATAGGTCTTTCATGAAATTCTCTAAATGAGAAAAATGAGCGAATCAGAGGATTTTTGCAAAGCAAAAAACCTACACATACTTAAGTCAATTGAGAAAGGTTCCAAAAGTATGAGGGCTTTTTTTAAGAATGACTAAAATTGAAATTTCATGGCAAATTGCAAAAGTTCTTTGAGACTTTCACGCTTGAAATCATAATCTTGAATTTCACACCAAGGCAGATGTTGATGTTTTTAATTATAAATTTCAAAGTAAAACCTAAAGAAAAAAAATTTGAATCACAAAAATGGTAAATTTATCACGTCATTATATAAATTTATTCAAATAAAAACAAAATTTTTTGAATAAAATTTTTTGTAGGGACAAAAGTGAGCGATAATTTCGCTCAAGATCGGATCGATAGAAATCGATTGATAGACATTTTAAAATAAAAAACAATTTTATTTTTTTAAATTTTTTTGTAATTTTGCAATTTATCAAAATTCGAAAACCATGAAAAAAAGGAAAAATGGTAAAAATCAATTTTTTTTGGCCTTTTACTTTTACGTAAATTTTAAATAATTGTACGTAATTTTACGTTCCGGATTCTATTATTTATTATATTATAAATTAGTGTGGGGCGTTCGATCCGGGAAGTTCGAACTTGGTTCGAACTTTTCAGAAAAAAACGTAGTTCGAACTTTTGAGTTCGATCTGAGTTCGAAAAGTTCGAACTTTTCAAGGAAATTTTTTTTTTTTTAAATTTTTTAAAAATCATTTTTAAACATCAAAAATTTAGAAAAAAAATTTTTTAGAAAATAAAATTCTTAGAAAAATATTTTTGGAAAAAAAATTTTGGGAAAAAAAAGATTAAAGAAAAAAATTTAGGAAAAAAAATTTTTGGAAAACTCAAGAAATTGTAAAAAAATTTTTTTTTTTGATTTCGTAAAAAAGTTCGAACCAAGTTCGAACTTTTCCTTTCCTATTAAAAGTTCGAACTTTCCAAAGGTTCGAACTAATAAGTTCGAACTAATGAAAAGTTCGAACCTGGGTCGAAAAGTTCGAACCCCCACACTATTATAAATAATATAATTAATTAGATTTTTTTTCAACTAGAGTCCATGATTTGGGGCACCTTACTTAGTAAAAAAAAACTTTGTATCAGAATCCTCTGATTTATTTTTATGTAGCATTGTCTATTTAGTTTTTTTTTATTTTTCTTACAAATTTCTTACAAAAAAAAGATTTTTTTTTGAAAAATAACCTCAAAATCTGATTTCTAAAGGCTTGGTCGATGTCTTAGTAACTAAAATTTTAAACTTTCGATCGATTTAAAAGATAAAGGATGAAATGAAATTAAAGACTGTTTATTTGATTTCGAAAAAATAAAAATTAAGAGTAATCGATAAAATATTTTATTATTAATTTAAAATAAGAAAACACATGACAAAAATGATTTTTGTTTCGTGGTTAAGGGAGTTGGGTAAACAATAGATTATATCCCGTCATTTTAAAAATATCCCCAAAATAATAAAGAACGCAATTCTTTCAATACTTAAAAGTGTATAGTGCCCCAAATCATAGAAACGAAGTTATCATTTTTTAGCATTTTTGAATTTTAAGCTAAGAGAATAAAATCTTTTTAGCAAAATGCTCTCCATGAATTATAGAGAAGCTTATTAGCTTTAATTAAAAATAAAAATCATTATGATAGTCAAAAGGTCAAAAGGAAGTTGTTAGACTCGAAATTTAAAAGTAGGACTACGATTTTTGATTTGGGGAACTATATATTAATTTATTTTTATATTGGGTACGGGAACGGGTACGGTCACGAAACTTTTTTATCTCGAAAGATTTTTCCCCAAAAAAAGTTTTTTAGAAATTTTTTTTCCCAAATTTTAGGTAAATTCTCTGATATTTAAGAGAATTTACCTAAAATTTCGTTTTTTAGATTACCGTTTTTTACGTAAAATATCGTTTTTAAAAATTTTTTTGGGACGGACATGAATTTTTTTTTTCCTCACTTATATTCTTGAAAATTCAAAAATTTCGAGTTTTAGTGAATTGCACCACAAGTCGAAACCTAATTTATTTTTATTATTTTTCTAAATATTAATTTTTAATTATTTTTATTAAATTTTCGGGTTTTGGTACCTTTTACAACATCGAGTTGTGGTGCGGCATTACAGTCCGACCGCATAAATGTTCTAAACTCAGTATAAGCACATGTGCCTAAACCCGAAACTCATAATAAAGCAAATCGGATCCACGGCGAATAATTACGGTAATATTGTGAATTTACCATTTCAAAGCAGCTCTGTTAATAATTTAAAATAATTTTATTTTTAATAAAAATTTAAATTAAAAAAAATTAACCATAAAAGACTCATTTAATTATTTGAAACCGGCTGCGAAGCAAAGGGTCTTACTAGTTATTAATTTAAAATAAGAAAATACATGACAAAAATGATTTTTGTTTCGATTAAAATCTTCTTCAGGTGTGTTAAATTTCTTTTATAAGTTTAAAACTTATATTGTGATAAGAGATATTGGGAAGTGATTTTTCATCATGAATTAAAATTTGAATAATATAGGAGGTGTCTAGAGCTGCACACTTTACTTTACTTTCATTTACTCTACCAAGTAAAGTAAACAATCTTCTTTACTAATTTTCTTTTTTAAGTAAATTAAAAATTTACTTTTACTAGTAAAAAGTAAAATAAAAATTTACTTTTTTAAAGTAAAGTTGAATAAAAAATTAAAATTGCTTGAAGTAGGACAAGTATAAGTAGCTTTAACTCTACTAAAACTACTTTGGAATACCAAAGGTCCTTGGAAAACTAAATAATTCCAGTTATTCTCCCAATTTACTTTAATAAAGTAAATGTTTATTATACTATTTACTAGTAAAGGAAAGTAAAAGTGCACCCCTAGAGGTGTCCCTACCTATTTCGCTAGACGCACCCAGATGTTCGCATTTTTAAAATCAGTTTAATTGAATTAAAATGCTTAATAAAATTTGTTTTGATGTATAAAAACCTATCAAAAGGTCTCTTTTTCCTGTTGGCTTCCCCAGGTGCGTGTTATTGTTAAAAATGGTAGGTGTGTGTTTTTATGCGAAATATAAAAAAATTAAAAATATAAGTCTCTTTCGACTGATTCATCAGTGGAAAAAAATATTGTAGTTAATCTATACAATAATTTGAACTTGAATAAATTGAATGTTTCGAAGCGTACAATATAGTATTTTAAGCAGCTCTGAATAATTACTCCTTAACAGTTCAGGAGCCGTGTAAGAAATTTTTCTAAAACATTATTTCAAAAATGTCCTAAAGAACCGATTTTTTTTTTTAATATTTGAAAAAAGGTGTTTTAAAAAAGCCACAAATTCTCGGTGAAATTCTTTTAAAGAAAAATTGAGTGAAAAAGAGAATTTTGGAAAAGTAAAAAACCGATTCACACCTTTTTCGTGAAAAGAGACCAGTTCTAAAAATATGACTCCTTTTTTCTAGTATAACTAAAGCTGAAATTTCATGGCAAATTGCAAAATTCTATTCAACTCTTTTAGACTTTTACGCTTGAAATCACAATCTTAAATTTCATAACAAGGCAAATGTTGATGTTATTAATTATAAATTTCAAAGTAGAACCTAAAGAAAAAAAATTTGAATCACAAAAATGGTAAATTTGTCACGTAATTATATAAATTTATTCAAATAAAAAATTATAAATTAACAGGCTGACGATTTGAATCTTAGCGATCAAGAGCGTATTCGTTTAATATTTAAAATATTCGATAAAGATAATGATGGATACATTAGTCGCATAGAACTAGAAGAAGGCTGTCGTAAAATGAAAATTAACATAGATGAAAATGATATTGATGAGATTTTTGACGCAGCTGATGAAAATAACGATGGAAAAATTGATTATGATGGTCGGTTAACTTAAACACGATAAAAATTTAATTTATAAAATTCATTTTTATTTTAAGAGTTTATAAAATTCTGGAGCGAAGATGACCAGCTTGATTCTAATTCAAACGAATCGGGTTCAGAGGGATCTATTGAAAGCCAAGGTTATTAAAAAATAATCAATTTTTTTAGAAATTTTTAAAAAAAAAATTATTTTTCAGATGAAAATGATTTTTTTGACGATAAAAAACTAAAAAATATTTTTGATGAATATGACGCAGATAACGATGGTTATTTAAACCAAGAGGAATTCACCAAAGCGTTGCGTAAAGTTGAAGAAAACATTAAAATTAAGGAAATAGATGAGATTTTGGATAAGGCTGATTTGAATAATGACGGTCAAATTGATTTTGAAGGCAATTTAAAATAATCAATAATAATTAATTTTTAAATTAATAAAAAAAAAATTTTTAATTTTTAGAGTTTTTCCAATTGAGAGTTTCAACGGTAAAATTTAAATTTTATTTTTTGTTAATTTAAAAAACTAATTATTATTGATGATTATTTCAGGCGAAAAATTACAATTTAACTGATGACGATATTAGAAAAGAGTTCGAGATTTATGATAAAGATAAAAATGGTTATATAACACGAGACGAATTAGAAAGTATATTTTGTGAATATAAAATAGGTTTAAGTGAAGAGGATGTGGTTGATTTATATGAGCAAGCTACTAAAAGTCAAGATGGTAAAGTTGACTTTAAGGGTAAGATTTGACAATTTGTTATTTTTAAAAAATAATGCTCGATTTTAATTTTGTAAAAATTTTAGAGTTTGCAAAGATGGTTGATTTCTAATTTACTTCTAATATGCTGAAAAGAGTCATCCTCATCTATCTTATAAATTTTTATATCATTTTTTTTTAATTTTTCTCATTATTTTTTTTTTAAAAATTATTATGAAAATCCCTATTGTATTTTGTCATTGAGGTGTTTTTTTTTTTAATTTGATTATTTTAAGTTAAAGCCAAAAATAAATATCAGTGGCAAACCGACACTTACTCCAGGTAATATTTATTTTTGTTGATCAACTAAAATTACTAGTGTTGGGAGTCGACTGGGTGAAAATTTTAAAATTTTAAGTTTTTTTCAAAATTTTATGGGATATCCTGGAAAGCATCTTTAAATCTCTTTTTTTTTGAGTTAAAACAGACAAAAAAAAATTAAAAACGGTTTTTAACTTACGTTATGAACTTAAAAAATTTTTTTGTTCGTCAAAGAAATAGGAATTAAAAAAATTTGACAAGCTAAAATTAATTTATAAACTGCCTACGGATACCCCTTTGTTTTAATTTCCCACATGATCTTAAAAGATTTATACTGTCGAGCAGCGTTTAGTTGATGTTTCCACAAGGTATATTAAAAGCCGTAACTAAATTAGAAACATTCAAATTGGTGAGCTTATTAAAGGTTATGCATGCGCTTTTGTCGAGAGATCAAAAGATCCTGAATCTAAAACACTCCTAAGTTGTATTCCTGCTTTAACTAAATTTAAATATAAATAAAGTAAATAAAGTTAAAAAAGTAAAGTACTCTAGGGCACTAGAATTAAGAAATATTAAATAAAGCAAAAAAAGTTAAAAAAGTACAGTCCTTAAGGAGACTAGAATTAAGAAATACAGGCTATAGATTTTATTTTCATTTTAAATTATTTTTATTTGAAAAAAAGTACAAAAAGTATAATAGAGTTCAAAAGAGTAATTTCAGAATTTCATTGTCAAATAGATGTAAAAGCTTGAAATTTCTTTTAAAAATCTATTATTTATTGGTAATATGATTGTAAATAATAAAAGTATCCTTGTCAAAAATAGTTATGTAATCATTTTCTTCAACAAAAACTTCAATATTCTTCGAAAATCCTTTCAACACTTTATCAAATACAACATTACCCTCTAGATCAAAATAACAAATTTTAGTTTTCTCCTTATTCACAGCAGTTATAACACAATAACCATTTATATGAATAATATCATAATTTTTCGGAAAGTGTATAGTCTTTAGTCGCTTTCCATTATGTGACATTATGATGCTTAAAGAATCTAAATGCTGAAAAAAACAATAGCGCTCATTAAAATGAACTTGTTTCACCCTACCAGACACGTCAAAAAACGCATCGAAATTATCAATTTGAATTGTGAACAAAAATTTAAGATTGCTTATATCATATAAACTAAAATAGAATGCTGAATTCAAAGCAATTAATCTGGTATCGCTTACTGAAAAATCTGTCATAAAATCCTGTATATCTTTGCATAAAATCAAATTCAATGACATGTCATATTTATAAAATTTTCTTTCAATATTTAAAAAAATATATTCCATATTACTTTTCACTATATAAGTAGATGTCTCTTCATTTTCAATTATTATTTTCTTTAATTTTTCACCATTGTTGAATAGCTCTAATGAAATGTCTTTATAGGAATAATAGGAAAATAAAAATGAGTCTGAATTGAATTTTAAAATCTTAAAATTCTTCTTATTAACCTTAGCAAATGGAATTTGTTTTTTCTTAAAGTTATCAGGTTTTAGAAGCTTATAGTCTGCAATTTTAATTTCACCTAAATCTATGATAGAGCGTAGGTAATCGATCTCGAAAAGATATTTTAAAAACTTATCGTCTAAAATTTTCATAAAAAATTTGTCTCCTTCGAGACGAATTTTGGATACTATAATCTCAAAATTAAAAACTTCATTCAAATAATCATTATCATTAGCAGTTAATATCGTTATGCCTGTTTTTCTCATTTCCTCAATCAGATTAAAGATTTTTATTCCATTTTCTTCTATTTCTAGCTTGTTTTTAACTAAATTCTGGAGACATTGTGCCTCGTAGTCCTTTACTTTTTTGATAAGACCTTCTCGAATTAGACTAATCTCTTTATATTTTATCTCAAAAATCAAATCAATATCGCCAATCATCGCTGAACAATAGTCGGTTATAACTAAATCAGGTGTATCTACAACTTTTTTCATTGAATCAAATGAGTCAATCATGTCCAAATGTTTCTTAAAATTAACAAATTTCAATTTAGCATTTTGAGATTCATATGATGATTTAACTGCTTTTAAAAGTGATTTATTTGATGGAAAACCATTTTTTGGTACAGTATGAATCTCTTTACAAAATGGGCAATCGTACATTTCTTTTAAATCTGAAAGACAGTTTGAACATAAGCTCTCGCCACATGGCAACACTCTTGGATCGTTAAACTTTTTATTACATCTAACGCATAAAAGAGAATCTTCACTTAACATCATTTTTTTTTTAAATTCTAACTCGGGTAAAATTTTTAAATAAGGTTCTTTTTATGGTTCATTTTAGAAGCCAAAATAAAATGGGATAGAATTTTATAAATAGTAAGCAAATTTTGTTTAAAGCTAAGTATCGAGGTCTTTAAAAAATATTGCAAAGTTTTTTTTTTCTCCACATTTCTGTGCATTACATTAGTCCTCCACATTTTGAAGTTTCATTTTCAAAAAAGGCATAAAAATTTTTTTTTTCAAAATCAAAAATTTATAAGCAAATATAAAGCAAGTGGTTAGAGAGAGAGAGAGAGAGAAAAAGATGAATCATAATTACAGCGACTAAACAACTAAAACGAAATCTAGTGTTCAGTCTCTATTTTTAATAAATCAAATTGGGGTTTTATCTTGAAAAAAATGACAAAAAAATAAAGCACTGATAAATCCAACTAGAAAAAAATTTTTTTTTCATTTGAAAATTTTTTATTAGGAACAGTTTTGATCTAAAATGGTTTGAAATTTTTTAATTTTTTTTTAAAACTTGGCTAAATTTTTAAGATTTCTAAAACAAAAAATTAGGCTGGTTTAAGCGAAGAAGAAATTGAAAGTATACGCGCTTCTTTTGAATTTTTCGACAAGGATAAAAATGGTTTCATAACAACTAGTGAACTTAGAGACGTCATTAAGAAATGTGGTTCTAAATTGAAGGAAAAAGATGTCAAGGAAATGGTAGGTCCAACAAAAAAATCAATAATTTTGTCCTTTCCAAACTAAAGTTGGTTTTTTTAGGTTAAACAATTTGATGTAGATAAAGATGGCAAGATAAACTTTGATGAATTTATTCAATTAATGACTGTAAATTTTAACAATACGGACAATTTCGAAGAAAATTTATTCAAAGCTTTTAAAAAATTCGACAAAGATGGCAATGGTTTTATAAGTAGAAGCGAATTGAAAGAGGCTATGAGAAAATTAGATAAAAAAATAACTAATGAAGAAATTGATGATATGTTAACAGAAGCTGATACCAATATGGATGGAAAAATTGATTATAGTGGTAGATTTAAATCTTTTTTTATTTTCTAACCTTTAAATACCTAATTTAATTTTTTTTTTTTTTTTCAAGAATTTGTCAGAATTATCAGTACAAAATAGATTTATTTAGTTATTTTTTTTGCTAACAAAATTTTCTAATTAAAAATTTCGTAATTAATTTTTATTTTAATATTTTCAAAAACAACCATAAATTTTTTTAATAAATTTATTAAATTTTTTAGAATATTTCAAAACTAAACAAAAATTTGAATTTATGGTACTTGAGATTTAATTTGAAAAGATCATGTCAATCTACTATAAAAACCTAAAAATTCCAGAACTTTAATAGCTCAAAGAATTCTTTATTTTTAGAATATGGCTCATTGTATTCGTTATCTTTTAAATCGAATAATTTTCAACTTTAAAAAATTTCCTCATTTTTTACAGTAACAACTCAAGATTAGAGATAAAATTAATGAGAACCAATAGTATGTCTTAACCAAACAAAAAGACCTAACTAGAAATTCATGAATTATGTGGAAATTTTTTATATTGAAATTTTCAGAATACCTACAAAGGACACACCCGGGTTTAAAAACCGAATGAAACTTTGTTGGCAGCTTAATTTTTTTTAATTTAGGTTCCCAGATTCAAAACCTTTATATCGTCTCAAATTAAAGCTTTTTGTTATGCGGTTAACACATACTATTGTTTCTCATTAATTGTATCTCTAATCTTAATTTGTTACTTTAGAGAAAATCCTCAGAAAAAAGTACAAATTGAAATCTTGACAATTTTTTATTCATGTTTATAAAATGATACTTTTTAAATCCCTACCAAGTATTATAGAGACTTAATTGAACTACTAAATAAATAAGTTTGATTTAACATCTCTTATTACTTAGAGGAGCTGTTAGGTTTTGAAAACACCAAAAGTCTAACTAGGGTTTATTATTTGAGACACCTTAAATATCTATGGAAAAAATATTTTTAGGAAGAAACAGAATGTTACTTAATTGTTTGTTTATTATACTTAATTTTAAGTATGCTTTATTTAACAGCATAAATAACGTGGTTTACAAGGACATTTGCATTTTAGTTGTTGTTTTTTGTTAATTTAAATTCAAAAATTATACTAAATCTACTCGATTTTTTTTATTTCATAATTAAAGATTAAATTTTTAATTTTAAACAAACTGATTTTGTGATTAACTTTTTATACAATCAGAAAACTGGAGCACATTTTTCACAAGCTAAATTATTTAACAAATTTTACACCATGTTAAAAAATAAAAAAGTTGAATTGATTTCAACCACAATCTATTGATATCCAAAATCTATAAAATTCTAGATAATGTTTAACATAAAATTTTTCTAAATAAAAAAAAAAACTTAAAATAAAAAAATTACCTGGGAAATCAATTTTACCATCTTTATTCAAGTCATAAAATTTGAAAAAATAATCTATTTCTTCGCTACTAGGATTTAACTTTAACTCACAAAAACCGAATTCGAGTTCATTACGACTTATAAATCCATCTTTATCCCTATCAAGTAATTTAAAAGCTTCAATAATTAAGTCTTTTTTTTCATTCATTTCCTTTTACCAAACAATTTTCTAACCACTTTAAAGTAATTATTATAATACAGCGTTAAATCAATTTCAAGCGATAAAAAATTTATAACTTTATCTTATCTTAATTTAAAGTTCAAAATTTTTTCAAAAATTTTTTTTATTATATAATATTTTTAACATTTAGCAAAAAAAGAAATGTTTATAATAGGTTGTAAAAAAAACTAAAGTGTTAAATCCTAGAATTCGAATATAAAGTTTTTTAAGTGTTATGTTACAACAAAAAATATTTTGTTTTTTATTGAGAGTTAACAAAGTATCATTTAGGATGTGAAAACACGATGAATTATTTTTGTACACATATACTACCACTATTCTTGTTTAAGAAATTAGTTTATTCAACATTATACTTCTTTTTACCCCCGGAGCTTTATTAAATGGCCTTGCCCCACTTAAGACCCTAAATGTCCTCTATGGTTTAGATATTTCGAAATTTCCATTTATAAATACAAAGATTTTCCTTTCTGAAAAAAAATATTTTTAAATTTCTTTTGTAAAAATTCAACAATATTTAATTAATTTAAATATTTTTTGTAAAAACTTTTGAAAATAAAATCTTTGTGAGTTGAATTATATATCAATTTAATCCCTTTATTTCTATAAAAAGCCTCGAGATTACATTAAATAATTTTGAAACCAGATGTTTAATAATTTTTAGATGTTTTCATACTTTTTTCTTGAAAAAAAAATATCCATTTCCTTCTAAAGTATATTTTCATATAAATAATTTTATTGATAACAATTCGGAAAAACCCTTAAATTTTGAATGTCACTTTTTCGATATCAAGTTTACTACCGCTTAGTCCTATACAGGGGCGTAGCCAGCCTTCTTCGATTGGGGGGCTCAACTTTAAGAAAATTTCAAAAATCACAAGATTGTTTTTTTAGATCGAAAAAAGCGTGTAAAACAAAGCTTTAAAAAAATTGGATAATTAATACTAAGAAATCTTTAAAAACAAGAGTTTACAAATTCTTTCAAAAAAAAAAACTCATTTTTTCGAAAGTTTTTCCACATAAAGTTTAAAATGAAAATTAAACTAAGCATATTTTTGAAATGAAGAAAAAAATTCAATATTTTTAAGTTTTAAGTTGTAACAAGAGTTTTTTTTAAAAAAAAAAGCATGCTTAAAGTTTCAATTAGATTATCTCAATAAATGGAATTCTCAAAAAGACGTTAAAATTGATACCTTTACTAAAAAACGAAAGATTTAAATTACTTGTCATTTTTTGTGCTCAGATCAAAAGATACAAATGGTGTAAGAAAAGGTTGAACTGGACTGTTAATGATTGGGGGCGAGTAGTTTTTAGCGATGAGTCAAATTTCGAAGTGTTTAATCGCAAATTAAGGGTAATTGTAAAAAGATTTAGTAACAAAAATTATCATCGGAAATTCTGTGTCCCAAGATTACAAAATGGAGGAGGGTCAGCAGGCATTTGGGTATGTATTTCTTCTAAAGGTAGGGTTGTTTGCAATATTTATAAATTAATCACTATGTCTACTGGGACGCCCTAGAAAATCAGCTTTTACCATCAGTTGAGCTTTTTTTACGATCCAGAACTTAATAAATTCTTTGCCGAAAAGAGTCGCTTCCTGTTTCAGAGCATAAGGTGACCATTTTAAATATTGAAAAACAGATTATTCTAAACTTTTGCCTTTTTTCGACAGACTTAAGAATCTTAAGAAAAAAAAAAATACATTTATAACCAAGTTTGATCCAAAATTTAAAAAAAAAAATTTTTTTTTCTTTTGAGTTGATTAGCAATCAGTGGCGATACTTTCGAGATCGTTTTCACATTTTAAATTGAATATTTTTAGCTTTTGTTCCAAGTCTCTAATTCGTTTGTCTTTTGTGGCTAGTTCATCTTCGAGCTTTTTGTTACGCTCTTTCAAATTGTTTCTCTCTTCCAACAAACGGAAATACGATTTTTGTAGCTTTAAGAAAAAAATTATCGATTTAGATTTCTTTGATGGTCAATCATAGCTATAAGATCCAATTGAAATAATTAAAAAATAAACTAGACTAGTTTGAATTTTATTATTGATCGGCATCTTATTTTTATTTAAAGGCAATACAAATGGTTGGAAGTGGTTCTTATGAAAACGAAATTTTAATCGTAGCTTTGACAGTTTGATCTTAACGGTACCTCAAAATTTTTAAAACTCGAAAAATCCTCAAACTTTTTTTTTCCTATAGCTAATTTTGTTTTTTGTAGGTCAAAATCATAGTCAAGAAAAATGAATTTAATAACTTATTATGATATTCTTGATTTAGTTTAGTGAGACCGATTAAAAAATATAAAAAAATTAAAGACTTAAGTTCTGAGCATCCCGCCATTGCCCTTTGTAATAATAGAAAAATTAAAATTATTCACTTTTTTAGTTCGTCTAAAAAATGGGTGGTTTAATTTCCTTTTAATTTTTCATTAAATTCACCACATGAAACCGGGTCATCGTGCTTTTTAATGAAAATCTTGAAAATAATTACTTTTATTACTGAGTTTTTAAGCAGGAAAAATGGTGATAAGAAAGATAATGTCGAGGATAGCTTAGTTGGTTGAATCGTGGTTGTTTGAGCCAAGGGTCGCGCGTTCAATCCCCGCTAGTGAAGGATCAGAAAAGTGGTGATGTTGAATGATTGTAGAATGATCACAGAGAATATCCCCAGAGTCAGGTGATGGCGTAAGCGTATGTTGGTTAAAGAAGAAAGTGAAAGCTACTCTCCGTCGTTCGTAGCGCTTCACCAATTCAGCTCGAGCTAAAGTTGAAATAAAATTAATTGAAACTATATTTCGAGAAAGATTAATTTAAAATAAAAAGAAAAACAAAACACGTTTTAATTTTCTAGAAAAAAGGACTATCTTTAAATCGATTTTTTCTTCAAAAACTATAAATTCTAGGCAAAAGAGAAAATGATATTTCAAATTGCTTTCCATCGGGATGTTTAGCCCTAGATCTACTCTACCTTATATTTTGAAAGTTAGTTTTGGAAAAAATCATTAAGATACGTGCATACTTTCACAAGCAAAAAAAATGAGTGTTGAGTGTGAGTGTGACACTTACACTCAAACACTCAACAAAGTTAAGTGTTACACTCACCTCTTACACTCAACACTCGATAAAAGTGAGTGTTACACTCACATCTTACACTTAAACACTCAATAAAGTTAAGTGTTGGCAAAATTATTATGCAAAAATTAGTGATTAATTTTGATTTAAACATCTTTTAAATTATAAAATCTATTAAGCAAATTTTACTAATAAAATTAGGCTTTACTAATTTTTACTAAGGTCTTAGTAAATTAAGATTCCCAATGGAATATAAAGAATAAAGCTTATTTATAAAATAAGGCATTTCTTATTTTTACTAAGAGACTAGTTACCTGAGTAGGGAAGAGAATTCTTATTTTTTTTGTTAATTTAGGTAATTCAGTTTGAGCTGTCTATTTTAATTGAAAAAAAAAGGAACCATGGACATAATGTATTAATTTAATTAATGGACATAATCTAAAAACTTTTTTACTTGCTTAATAACTTAAAATGAAAAATCTTTATTTTTGCTATTTATACAATTTTCTCTACATCAGGTTATCTAAGTTTTTAAATATTTTCCAAAAAAATATTCTAAAATAAAAAAAATATATTTAGAATGAGGTTCCAATTTAAAAATGTTAAATATCAAAATTTTTACTACTTAATTTCTTCAAATTCAAAAATTTTTATTGATCTCCTCAAATGACGGTCCATAAAGATGGTCTCCCTTTAATGGCGGCCGGTGAAATTTATTGATTTAAAATTTATTTTATTTTTTTTTTATTTAATAGGAAAAAAAGGCTGATAAAGTTATTTTGATACAAAAATGCATAAAATAAAGCAAAAAATATCAAAAATTAATTATGTTGTTAATCGATTGGTTTTAAATGGAAGTAGACTTGCTATTTTCTATAAAAAAAATCAGGAAGCACACTATTAAAATAAACCTCAACAAACATTTAGTCGCTTATAAGTATGATTTACGTTAGCTAGCAAATTATGTAATTTACTCAAATTAGGGTTTTATGAAATGTTCACGGAAATAATTTAGGCTATGAACAGTAATATTCAATTCATATTTTATTTATTCAAATTTCTATAACTTTTGAATGGAAAGTGATAAACTTATTCTGTAAATTGCAAAGTTTATCAATTACGCTACATTCAAAAATGTTTCAGATTGAATATAGAACCTTTTTCAACGACGTGAAGATTTTTAATTTTCTGGATTTTCGACGACTTATATTATTGAATGTAGCAAAACTTTATTGCAGTTAACTGAATAAGTTTATCAATTTCCATTTAAAAATAAAAGCAATTTGAATAAATTTTTATTTATTTATTTATTTGAAACTTATTTATACTCCAATAATAGAAGGATGAACCTATCCGAGAGTAATTGAGTTAGTTTGTAAATTTAATATGATTCATCATCATATTAAATTTAATTGTATAAAATAGTATAAAAATTAATATACTGGTGGCCCGTACCATGCAGCGCGACGTAATATGACGTAATATTACTCGTTGTGACAAAAGATACTTTGAACGTAACATTTCGTAACATAATTTCACAAGACGTAATATTACGCACTATTACGTAATATTACACAATGTTACGGTTATCGGTTACGTAATGTTACGTAACGTATGCACTACTTTTTTCACTACTACTTTTTTCACCAGTGAAATAAGTATTATTTTTTCATGTGAAAAAAACTTTATTTTTTCACTAGTGAAAAAAGTAAAATATTTTTATGTCATAAAACTTTAATATTTTCACTAGTGAAAAAAGTATTAATCATTTGCCAACAAAAGAAAACCAAAAAATAATTGATTAAATAAAAATATTATTAAGTAAATTGTTAAATACAAAAAATAAGTAAATCGTTTAATAAAAAAAAGTTCTTTATTCCTTTTTGTCTTATAAATTAAAAAATTATCAATTTCATTAACACACTTAGTGTATTTACCTTCAACTACGCTTCTGAAGACCAGCTTTCACAGAATAAAAATGAGGTATCATTAAAGCCATTTCTTGCTTATCAGTATCCGTCACTAGTTTTTCAAAAAGTTGATTCACTTCATCTTCAAATATTTTATTTGACCCTGTATCTTCAGTTGAACACCGTATTTTAACTTTTTTCAGAAACTGCATACTCAAAATTTGATACTCGGTCAATGGCACATGAATGTCATTTGGATCAAGAGCATTTTCAACAATATTATGGTTTTTGTGTTTACAAACCCAATAATGAGAACTTTTGTTCTTTTTTCGTCGGCAATACAAGAATTTCATTTTTTTTTAAATCAAATTATTATTTTCAAACACAATCTAATTATTAATTTTCAAATTGCTTAGTGAAAAAAGTATCATCTTAGTTACATTCAAAAGACTGTTTTTTTCACTAGTGAAAAAAGTATTTTTTTTATATATCAAAAAAAAATTAAAATTTTCACTAGTGAAAAAAATATTATTTTTCAGCAGTGAAAAAAGTAGAGTGAAAAAAGTAGTATGCGCCGTTACGTAACATTACTTCATGTTACGAGGAAAGACGTAATTAATTTTTTTGTGCAGAAAAACTGGCTTTTAAAAAAATCGCGTAACATTGCGTAACATAACGTAACATTATGCTCCTAGTGTAATCCTGCGTAACATTAAGTAACTTAACGTCACAGAAAGTAACTTTGTGTAACAATTTGTAAATTAAGTACAGAAAATTTTTTAATGTAAAAAATTAATTTTATCAGAGAAGGGATCCATACAGGGGTTAGCATTTAGTATGTTGTTAAGAAATCAGTTAGTATATTATTAATCATAAAGAACCTTATTTTTAGAAAGATTTACATGTTTAACTTACGGTTTGAAGCATATTGGTAATCCCTGTATGGATCCTTTATCTGTTTCACTTAGAAATAGATAATTTTTTACATAAAAAAAATTTCTATACTTAATTTACTAATTGTTACGCATAGTTACGTTCTGTGACGTTAAGTTACTATATTACGTAACATGACGGAATATTACGTCATATTACGTCGCGCTGCATGGTACGGGCCACCAGTATAGTATAACAATTAAAAATTAAAAAAAAAGACAATTTAACATTTTGAACTGAAAAATTTAAAATTGATGTCAAAGTTAAAGTTCTTATTCAAATTCATAAATTTTTATAAATTCATCTAGATTTTTATACAGACTTTCTTTGAAAATTTTTAAGTCTGAAAAAAAATTCAATGACTTGAAACGACTAATTGAAATTTCCTATACAGAGCCAAGAATTTAACTTTTAATTGGTAAGAATTCGCTACTTTTTTTGGATTTTAGAAGAAATTTAGAAAACAGTGATTACAGTGTAATTTCGGTTTTACGATATCAGATTTTTAAGTTTTTTTTCGAATTTATGTTAATAAAAGTTTAAACTTTGGCGCTGTTACAAAATTTAATGCATTTAATTTAGTATCCGATATCAATTTAATCCACTGAATCATTCTATAAGACAATAGTGTTCATATATTCGCAGTTGCACTCTAATTAATAGACAAACATTTTACTCTTATAAACAATTTAGAGCTTCTCTAAATTTTAATGGAGATTTAAATAAAATGCAATTATTTTAAATGATGACAAATCTAATCGAATTCGGTAGCTTTACAATATTTTATCAAAACTCTAATTCATTAATATTCCGAATCTAAGTTCTAAGATCTGAACGTTCCATGATTAAAAAGCCAGCGGGAATTATCAATTAATCTTCACATTTAATTTTACGTAAATTTAATATATTCATAGTTTAAAAGATGTTTAAATCAAAATTAATCAGTAATTTTTGCATAATAATTTTACCAACACTCAACTTTATTGAGTGTTTGAGTGTAAGAGGTGAGTGTAACACTTAACTTTATTGAGTGTTTGAGTGTAAGTGTTGAGTGTAAGTGTCACACTCACACTCAACACTCAATTTTTTTTGCTTGTGAAAGTATGGATACGTGAAAAACAACCAGGTGTTGTTTTTTCAAGGGCCCAAATAAATTGCTTTGAAAAATTGAAAATTAATATATATATATAACTTATATAATTTTGATTTGAAAAAAAAAACTTTTTTTTTCAATTCAATTTGAATGTTAGTAGCGCCTGTGAATGTTAGTTGCTATTTAACTTGGTAATGCTTTAATATAAAACAAAAATTGCTCGCTTTTTGTTGTTGTTGTTGTAAATTTCGATTATTATTTCTGCGTCATTTTAAATTTACTAAAACATTAAATAAAGCTTATGAATTATTCAAAGCATTTTTCCATCCTTTTGAAAACAACGGAACTATAGTAAACGAAAATTCTTATTTAAACTTGTTTTTTCTATTTACATTTAAGAAAAAAAAATGAAATTTTTATTTAGCCTATAAAAACCAATCTACGTAAGGCAAAAATCAATGTTTCATTATTAAATTTAACATTTTTGAAAAATATGATTTTTTTGGTTTTAGTCTATAGCTTAGAGGTCTCTAATGCTCAATTGTATGCTACTTCAACTGGTGGAGGCGTTGTTGACCTATGGAATACCAGCTCTATTTGGAGAACAATTAGAAATTCTAGTTCAGCTATTAAGGTACTTGAATATGATTCAGTAAAAAAATATCTATATGCTGGTTCTGAAAATGGTATAGTAAATATTTGGGATTTGGATAGGAATTTATTAGTTAAAACTTGGAATGAAAATGGAAATATTATATCAATTAAAAAAATAAATATGACACATTTGTCATTGATTGCAAATAATCAACTAGTAATAGTATCTGAATTGAATTATTCAAGAAAACAATTCGGATTAGGAAGTGGTTATCAGCTTGATACTCTAAATATTATTGAAAATGAAAATAAAATATTAATAGGTTCAGGAAATAAAAAAACTCTGTCAATATTTTGCCTGTTAAAAGAGATTTTTGTCAATAATGTAGACATGGGTCAACAAATAAAAGCAGTTGATTCATTAGATAAAAATTTCATAGTAGCTGAATGCGAAATGAAAACTGCGTGTATTTTACAAATGCCCACTGAAAATACCTTAGCTATTACTAATAAAAAAATTAATGTAGGAATTGGAATAACTGAAATCAAAATCATTGACGAAAATGAAGTTCTATTAAGATTAGGTTTGGAATATAAAAAATGACCAATTAATAGAAATAGAAAGAGATAATTATTATGAAGTCAATCTAATAGAGCTAATTAATGAAAACTTTTTTGTAATTTCGAATTCAGGTTCACAAATAGACTTGTGGAGCATAATTACAAAAAATTTCGTACAAAATTTAAGAAACTCTGGTTCAGAAATATTTGCAATTAAGTCACTCGAGTCAAATAAAAAATCAACATCAACTCCAACATTACCTACAACAACAATATCATCAACTTTATCAACATCAACTCCAACATTACCTACAACAACAATATCATCAACTTTATCAACATCAACTCCAACATTACCTGCAACAAGCACTTTTGCAATTTCAACTCAAAGATCAACTCTAAATGAGTTAAATAGTACTTTATTAACTTATCTTGAAACATCAAATATAATGAGTTCTAATTTAAACAGCTATTCATTTTTTCAAACGACTCCTTTTGAAAATTTAATTTTCGAAATTGATGAAAAAAATATTCAACAAATAAATGAATTTTTATTATTAAAAGTAGATTTAACAGATTGTTTAAAAAATTGTTCTGGAAATGGTAAATGTAAGGTTTCAAAAGATTTTAGATTTTATTGTGATTGTTTTGGATTTTATTCAGGTGTCAGTTGTCATGTGGACACTCGTGCATGCTCATCGAATCCGTGCAGAAATAATGGTACTTGCATAAATAATTTAATAAATAAAACATATAATTGTGAGTGCTTTGGCCATTTATTCTATGGAATAAATTGCGAGTTAAAAAAGAATGTATGTGAAAATGAAACATGTTCTAATAATGGAGTATGTTATGATTATCACAATGAGCCAAAATGTAAATGTAATAGCCTTTACAATGGGACTAAATGTGAAATTTTATCTAATGAGCTTATTCTAGTTAAATCAGTAATTAAAACATCATCAATCATAGCAATAGCTATTTTGTTGCTTTCTTATGTTGCAATTGCATTAAGTGACATATCAAATTTATTTTTAAAACAAAGTCCAAAAAATAAAAAGGAAGTTAAGAAAACTCAAAATTTACCAGCAATACATTTACAATATATTGAATGAGAATTTAACTCTAATAATTTTTCAACTATTTGGAATGGCCATATCGAACTTAATTCATATGACTTTTCAAAAAAATATTTTTATTTATTTTTTTTCTTATCTTAAATTCTTAAAATTAAAAATTTAATTTAATTCGTTTTCTAAAAAAGAAATCAGGGGATGAAAAAAAATATTAAAAAAATTTTTTAACCGCTTTTTTTAACTTTTTTAAATTTGGTTTTAAATTTTTCATTCCCTATAAATGTAGAAAACATGCCAAATTTATATATCAAAGTTACAATAAATTATTTAGTTCTTTTAAAAATAAAGTTTAAATTAAAAAATTTTTTTTTTGCGGAAAATCCCCTGATTCTCTGTCAAATACAAAAACTTGTCGTTGCAAAATTGCACACAGTGGAAGAATTACAGTCACATTGCCTTTTATCGACATGTCGATTCTAAGCTTTTTATGTGGTATAACTGAAATGTGAGATAATTGTTTTTTTTTTCGAAAAAAAATCAAAATAAGTTTTACATCAAGTTTCAAATGGCGCTATTTTTAGTTGAACTATGACGTCATATGACAGACTGTTACCAAAGATTTCCCTGCACTGTATTAGGTAAATTAATATTTAATTATTTACGTCTTAATGAAGTACATTTTACCATAGGATTATATTTAGGTTTTAACATTTTGGCTATCTTTGATGGCTTACGTAAATCTAAGCAGAAGATCCAAAAGAAAACGATAAAAAATAGTATCGATAGTTTTAGAGATTGTCAGTTGAGTAGCCCAACATTTAATAATCGCTGAAATTATCTTAACTGGCTTGCGAAATTAACCAAAAAATGAATTTGAGTAAACCGATTTTTAATTAGTGCATTTCTTACAGCGCCATGAAAGCAGATGATTTTCATCATCAGTGTATTAAAATTTTTTTTTTGAGTTTTTCAACAAAAAAAATTTTAATACACTTATTTTTTTTGTATCTTGCATCAGCTGATACTTTTACAATGACCATTAATTTTGTCCAATGAATAGAATATTTTTATATTTTAACTTAGTTAAGTTAGAACGTAGAATAGTTAGAATTCAGAAAAAAAATCACATAGGTCAAAAAATTATATTTGACCAGTAAAATAATTAATTGATCGAACAAAATATTAGATGACCAGAAAAAAAATTTGGTGACCAAAAAAATTTTATGTGGCCAAAGTTGTGACCAGCCTTGGTCACAAATTCCTAAAAATTAATTTGGTCATGTAAAACAATAGACCCCAAAACTTTTGCATATGAATTGTGAAAAAATTAAATTAAAACATTTTATTTAAGAATTAATTTTAAAAATCCAAAAAAAAAAGTCTGAAAAAATAAAATTTTTTTTTAAGTAAAGAAAATTCTTTTTTTTAAATTGCATTTTTTTTTTTGGCAAAAACATGGCATTTATTTCTTGAATAAAATTTAATTAACTAATCGATTTGAATCGATTGAATTAAATCTTAAAAAATTTAACTAGAAAAAAAATAAAGTGCCGTTGTTTTTAGTTGATTTTCAATGAAAAGTGATTTGTTTCAAGTTTACTTTAATAATACAAAAAAATACAAAAAAATAAATAATCGAAATTATAAAAAAAAAACGAGATTTTTTAGATTTTTCTTTTCTAAACTCCTAGAGGTGATTATAAAAAAAAATTACTCTAATTTTTTAGTTGAAATTTTCAATCTTAACTAGATTCTGTTGGGAACGGGATGAATGCCGGTCACTAAAAACACTGAATTCAAGTAGTTTTAATCGAACCGGATATTTTAAATTTTTGTTTTTTAATAAAAAATAAATCCTATAAACAAAAAAAAAATAAAAAAAAAAATTTCTCATAAAATGTCTGTTTTTTTTTTTGTTTTTGTTAGAAAATAAGAAATAGACTACTATTTACAACATGTAACAAGTACTGTGCCTTTTTTTTGACAGACTTAAGAATCCTTAATAAAAAAAAAATACATTTATAACCAAGTTTGATCCAAAATTTAAAAAAAAAAGATTAACATTCAAAAAAAAATAATTTTTTTTCTTTTGAGTTTGATTAGCAATCAGTGGCGATACTTTCGAGATCGTTTTCACATTTTAAATTGAATATTTTTAGCTTTTGTTCCAAGTCTCTAATTCGTTTGTCTTTTGTGGCTAGTTCATCTTCGAGCTTTTTGTTACGCTCTTTCAAATTGTTTCGCTCTTCCAACAAACGGAAATACGATTTTTGTAACTTTAAAAATATAATTTATTTAGATTAAGAATTTTAATTTATGTTTTTCAGAGCTATCGTCAATTAGATAATAAATTGGAAAATCCACGATAAAATCGATTCAACAATTGTACCTATTAAAGCAGGCATTTCTCAAGGAGTATGCTTATTGCTCGAAGAATATTGATTAACGAAACAAATAAGATCTTTAAAATTTAGGTGTAGATTTTGCTCTCTTTGCTGATGATATATCAGTTTAAAATATCAACAATTTCCAGCAAAAAGCAATCAATAAAATTCATAAATTCACTCAAAAATAGGTCTTAAAAATTAACACAAAAAAAAATACATGTTAATTATAAGCAACTCTAAAAGAGCATCTAAATTTATAAATCAGCAGCTAGAAATGGCAAAAGAAGCTTAGTTTTTAGGGATCAATCAGGATTAAGATTCGATGCCCACTTCAACGAAAATATCAAAAAATGCAACAGTAAAATTAATCTTCTGAAAATTCTTGGCCTAAAAACAAATAGACTAATCACAATCTTTAAGCTCACAGTCCAATCTAAATCCTAATTTATATATATTTTTTTATCTTATATTTTAGCAACTATTTATAAAAATAAATTTTTTAGAGCTCAAATTTTGCTGAGGGGAGAGAGCGGGATCTCAAAACAGTTGGCCCCGGCCCCGAGTTACTATTTTTAAATAAATATCACCAATGTGAGACGTCAAACTCAGCTGGATGTCTAAAAAAAAAATCAAAAAGAAATCAGTTATTGAACATTTTTTCCAAGATGGATTACCTTCTTTTTGGGATTTTTGCAATCTAAATGCATGTAAAATGGATTCGGCTTGGAAAGATAAAGTTTTATTACTACAGTGGTTTTAATATAAATGTAACGTCAACCGTAACTTTTGACCGTAATCGTAACCATAGCTCAAACATCTTAAAATTGAAAATTAAGGATAATTAACATGGGTTACCGTTACGGTTACGGTTTAGGTTAGGGTTTAGATTGACGGTTGACGTTACATCTTTATCACAACCACTGTATTACTATTTCAATTTTACAAATTGAATTTTTACAAAATGCAAATTAGAAAATTGAAGTAAATTTTTTATAAAAAAGAAATAGAAATAGTAAATAAACTTTATTTTGCCTTCGGCTTAAGGTCTGCTTGACACTTGATTAGAGTTTTCAAGAGAAACTTCTTCAAGAAAATTATAAAATCAAACGTATGTGAGCAGAAATCAACTTTTTGTCGTTGTTCAAGAAATTTAAGTGATAATTTTGAAAAAATCGAATTTGATACTAATTTTTTTCTTAAATAAAAAAAGACTTACATCATTGGGTGAATTAGTCGATTCATTAAGTTTAGAATTGGTTAAATTCGAGCTACTTTGCACAGGTGTCCATACTCTCTTTTTAATACAACTACCATTTAAACTAGTCTCATTATTATTATTACTAGGTGTTTGTGCAAATGACGAATTATTCGATGTATTTAATAACAAAGGAATTGGTGTGGTTTGTTTAGCATTATTAAATGATGAATGTAATGGAGAGCCGACTAAATTAGGTGGTGATGTACTTCGTTGTGAATTTTCCTCAATGGAATTGTTCATAATATCAGTCTTATTTCTACTTAAATTTAAATTAACCCTATCGAATCTATTGCGTATACTTTGAACTGATTCAATTCTTAAAGATTCGGTTTTTCTTAGTGTTATTGGATTCTTGGATACATTTGTTATGTACGAGGCCTCGAGTTCTTCACTTTGTTTCTTATCAACAATTACAAATTCGTCTTGATTGACACTTTCATTAGACGAATTATTCATTACTGATGTAGTAGTAGTCGTAATGGCTACTGTTTTAAGTTCATCACACGATACAGCATCGAATTTAGTGTCATTTGAATCGGAAAATTTTCTATTTTGAGTCGGTGATGATGGTGGTGATGAGGAGTACGACGATGACGATGACATTTTATCTTTATAAACTTAATTATTAAAATAAAATTTAAAAAAAAAAATTTTTTTTTTGGGTTAAATTACTAAAAGCACTTCGGGAGCTTTGGGTTAGTTTAGTGTTAATTTTAGTAGTTTCTACTAATTTATTTGAGTCAACTAGATCTAATTTTTTCTCACCGATAAATGAACGACTGTATTGACTCAACTCGGAAAAACCAAGTTGTTTATAAGTGACTATTTTAGGCATAAAAGGCACTGCACCATCTTTCATTGACATTAGAATTGGTTCACGATTTTCTCCTGATAACCATTCGTCACACGATAACGATGGTATACCACTACATGTATCCGGATAGATGTCTTCTTGAAATACTTCCGATTTGCGTGGTACTATCATGGAGATAGGCTCGCATATTCCACCAGTAGCGTGTAATTTATAAAAACGAAATATTTCATTTTTAGTAACGTCTAAGCCACGTTTTGGCATCCAACCGAGACCACGTTGTGGCGTTGCTGATTTATATTCACTTAAATAGTGAATGTAAGGCTCCATGTCAGTTATTTCATAATAGCGTATATTGCCGTCTCCTTTACCGGCAACGAAAACGATATTTGTGTCGTAATCATAGTAAGGTATTAAAACACCAGAAGAACAGTCTACTACATCCATTTGTATCGGCTTCGACAAGTCATTCTAAACAACAAAAAATTTATTAAATTTTTCTGAAAAAAAAAATAAAAATTTTTTTTCCAAAATTTAAAATGCGACATTTTGTAAGATTTTCACTAAACCGACAAAAAATTCTTCTCTCCATGAAGCTGACTTTTAGACCCAAAATTTCCTCGAAGGTTTAGATTTTTTTGAAATTTTCATTTATAAAATTTCCGATGTGAAATTTTATGCTGAATAAAATGAGCCGTAGGAAATTTTATTATCATGTGCCGTTCGGAAGTTATGGACAAAAGACCACCAAAAAAATGACATTTTCGAAAATACCAAAAAATGGAGGTTTTTTAATTCTTTTTTCTACAACTTTCGAACGAAGCTTTCGATTCAAATAAAACTTTATAAAGAACTTAATAAGCTTTGGTTATTTTAATAGATAAACAGTACATCGCTTTTAGTTTTGCCTCAAAATCTAAAAAATGAGTAAACTCGGTATGGTGTGTTCAGATACAAAATTATTTAAGAGGTGAAAGTAAAGTCATTATATAATAGGGTCAAATTAAAGAGCAATAAATTTCGATTCAAAAAATATATAGGACTTAGCCTTGGTAAGCTTGGTTTCAAAATTTATCACAATTCGGTTTTTCCGAATGACTATCGATAAAAGAGTTTATTCGAAAGCCTAGATAACATCAACTCTAATGCGTTTCAGTTGTTTTCAATTTAAATCAAATTTAATAAAATATAGATTATTTTTGTCGTGTGGTTTGATTTGAATTAAAATTATTTCTTTCTACGTTTCTTAAAATTTTAAAAATTTCCATTTCGCAAAAAAAAAATTTTTTTTTAAACATTCCAAATTTAAACCTCAAGGAATAATGAACATGAGAATTTAGATTATATATATACAGTATTGACA
>NTPY01000967.1:120164-144364 GCA_002922825.1 Brachionus calyciflorus
AAAATAAAAAAATTTTACCATCATAATTAACTCTTCCATCATTATTCACATCGGCTTCTCTCATCATTTCATCCAGATCTTCATCGTCTACTCTCTCGTGCATACTTTCCAAAGCCTTTTTTAATTCATCCTTCGTTATAAAACCATTGTTATCTTTATCAAACATTTGAAATACTGATCTTAAATCACTATCATCTTCATCATATTTACCATACATCAAATTTAAGAACTCATTAAAATTGATCGTACCACTCGAATCAGCGTCTATCATTTTAAACTTCAAAAAAATTAAAACTTAAAAAAAATTTAAATTATTTTAGCATTTTTCAAAAGTCTTAATTACCATGTCTTTAAGACTACGCGATGTTGGACTTATACCAATAGATCTCATCACATTTTCTAATTCTTCTATTGTTATATATCCATTGCTATCTTTGTCAAAGATTGAAAAAGCTTGGCGTAAGTCATTAATTTGTTGCTGAGTCAAGTTTTCGGCCTTCGGGAAATAAAAAAAATTTAAAAAATTTTTTTTTTCTTAAATGCTTAAACTTACCATTTTTTTTTTTAATTTTTGTAATTTTTAAAAATTTGAATTTCTAAATAAAAAATAGAAAATGTTCAATTATTTATAAGGTGGGTTTTTTTTTAATTCTCTTTCTATCATCTGGGTTTTGGTCGCTTAGCAAAATAAAGACGAATTTCTTCTTTTTTCTTTCTCGTTTAGTTCCTGATTAAAATATCTTTAAAATACACCTGAAATGATGAAAAAGGATGCTAATGAAGCGATAATTCAAATAATCTAGTCATTTTTTGGATTGAATTATTTTTAAAAAATTTAATTAGAATTTATTTGGTGTGTCTTTTAGGGTTTTGAATGAGAAAAAAAATTAGTTACTACGATAGAGTGGAATATAATCTTTTTTTTGTTTGAGTCATATTTCAACTGGAAATTCCGTAATAATGTCAAGAGAAAAAAAAAATCATTCAGATCTTAAATTTAAAAATAATTGAAAAATATGCATACAACGTAATTAACCGACAAATAAAAAAATTTCTTATATGCTTCAGGTTAGGATAATTAGAATATTTTAGATGAGAAATAATTAATACTTCTAATACAGAGAAAAAGCAGTAAACTAGCGTAAAAACTTCTGGAATTACGCAAGATAGAAGAAAGGAGAGAAACTCGGGATTGTTGTTTCAAACACATCGTTCCTGTTCACACTATCGAATTTTTTATTTTTCTAAAAAAATATTTAGGCGATTCTCTTAGCTATTTTAACTGACTTGAGTTATTTGTTTGGATTTTTTTCAGCAAAGCTACCGATCAGTTTTTTCAAATATTCAAATTTTAATAATTATCAGAGACGACCAAAAGTTGAGATCGAGTTGCAGAAAACTTGGTTGCTTAAAATATTCATGATTATTCTTTATTCTTTGAAAATAATATTTTGTGAAAAAATAGTGGTCAGTTTAGAAAAAAAAAACAGCAATTTGCATTTTAGCAATAAGCTTAAAAAATTGTTCTTTGAAAACCAAAAAATAAATAATTTAAAAAAGAACCCCAAAAATTTGGCATCGAAACAAAACAGGATTAAAAGCCTTCAAGAAGATTATACAAAGTTTAGTCAATGAAACACATCTTTTTGCAAACAAATTGATCCACCCATGAAAGAACCTCAATGAGATATCATGAGAAATTATTGGTGACCATAATCTCATTAGATCTCAAAAATGATTGTAATTAGAATCTTAAAAATTCTTCTTCTAATTTGTGTGATTTTCCTTTTAGATTCAATTTTTTTGTCCGAGATACAACTTTTATCAGCAAATATTATTAAAAATGAAACATCTGTTATCTTAATTTAGCTTTAATTTAAAAAAAAAAGCACCTATCGGGAAATTTACTACAAAAGTTAAAAATCACAAAAATTGTGTGTTCCAATTTTTATAAATATTTTCTTCTTAAATAAAAAATCGAAGGTCTGTGTGCAGTCAATGTTAGTGTTAGAATCAGATTTTGCATTTGTGTTTGTCAGACACGCTTGGTAAAATAGAGCCAATAATATCCATTTGTTTTTAAATTATGCTCCCTTCAATATGTTTCCAATCTTTGCAAATTATCTCAAACCTTTGAGGTTTAAAAAAAAAAACAAAAATTTTTTTTCTAAATTTTATTTTTGCAATATTTTTAAAATCAATTTTTATAAGGAAATTTTTGAAGCCAAATCAAAAAAAATAAATTCTAGATAAAAAAAAAATTGGTTCTAAACTAGATCAATAATATTAAATAGTGTATTGATTGTCCGTACAACCAGTCATTTTCATCAAATTTTCATCAATTCTAAAAATTCTTCAAAGCTTATTTTACCATCTTTATTAACATCGAAATTTTCAACCTATAAAAAAAATTAAATAATAATTATCCTTTAAGTAAAAATTAAATAAAACTGTATTTTTGTGAAAATGATGCAATCAAAAAAAAAAAATTTTACCATTAATTTAAGATCTTTTCTCTTTAGCTTAGAACCGAATTTTTCATATCCAGTCTTGAGTTCACTTTTACTAATAAAACCATTTTTATCCTTGTCAAAATAATTGAACAATTCTAGAATATTTGAAATTTCCTCTTCACTTAGAACATTTGAATTCGAAGTCTTACAAAATAACAACAAAAAAATAAACAAGAAAAAAACCCTGACAAAAATTTATAATTTATCTCACCATTTTTTTTTCTTGTTTAAATTTTCCATAAAAAACATAAAAAGGTAACTCTTATAAATTCTTTTTTTTTTTTTTTGCGTTTGTTTTAATAAATTAAAGAAATTTTCTTTTGTTTAAAAAGGAAAAAAAAAATTTTTTAAAAATTAAATTTTTATTTAATCCGATATAATTTAGCCCTAAAATAAAAGAAAAAATTGTGAAAATTTTTTATAGCTTAAAAATAAAAAAAATTTATTTTTTTGACCAAAAAGAAAAACGAAAATAAAGTTTTTTATGTTGTTTATAACTTTGCTTTGATATTTTCAGCAGGACTCGTCACATTTTCAATAGGATTATCACTTGGTATTAAATTACCCGATGCAAAAATGTTATCGGGATCTATGTAGTTCTTGACTGCTTTTATCATGCCAACTCCATGTTCTCCTATAGTTTGATTCATCCATCTACGTCTTATTTTACCAATGCCGTGATGGTGACTTAGTGAACCACCACTAGCGATTATTTCGTCTCTTGCAGCAGCTTCTATTTCGTTGTATAATTTAACAGGATCGGATAGGCCATAATAATTCAAAGCAAAGTAGAAGTAGATACATGCACCGGAATCGTAGACTTGAGTTACTCTTGCCGATGAATAAATCGGATATTGAACACCGGCATTTTTGCAAGATCTCTCTAAACATTTTTTGACATTTTTAATTAAATCGGAGACTCGATCCCAAGGTGCTGATGTCTCAAAAGACTCAGCTATTACGTAATAATCAAAGCCTAAATCTCTTAAATAGGCTATGGCAAATGTTAACATGTAACCTTTTTCTCCGTTCTCTTCACCGGCTGGTAGACCTCCAAATTGTTTGGCTATTGAGTATATTTTATTCTCATGAGCCAGTACGTCTTCTTTATCGCCTTCAAATACCAAAGTAGCAAATTCAAAAAAACATGTTTCACACACACCTAACAAAATAAATGAGAAATAGTGCCAACTTATTTTAGTCTGCTCTGTCACTTGTGTAAATATTTAGATTTTAAAAATTTTCGAAAAATTCTTTTTTAGGAGAACTTTTTTAGTTTTTGATTTTTTATATAAAGAAATTGATTTGCATCTTAATAACCTTAAAAATGTAATATTCAAAAAAACACCAACTACAACAGCTTACAACAGCAAAAAATATTTAAATTAAATAAAGTTCACTTTTTGTTTTCATAAATAATTAATTAATTTTATTCAATTTTTATGCTTGTCCTATGGTATTTTTTTTGGGTTGCGTAAAATTCCAAGGTAAAAAATAAAAATAAAAAGTCAAACAAAAAAAAATTAGAATAAAGCTAAAGAGGAAAATTTTTTTTATTTATATGCCTATAAATTCCCAAATATTATTTAAAAACATTCGTAAAAAAATTTAATCTTTTAACAAAAAAAATATTTGAGTAAAGCAAAATAAGCAAAAAAAAAAAAGAAGAAAAAATGGCAAATAAACTTTGTATCATGTCATATTTGACCATATGGTTTTTTACAGTATTCATTTTGCTACTTGAGGGTATAAAGACTTATAGATCACTTCAATATTGTTATAAAGTGGTGCTGATTAATTTGTAACGTTACGTCATATGACGTCAGATTTTTATCGTCATTTGACGTCATATGACGAGATTTATAGCTGTTTTTAGATGACGCGATATGACGGCTGACGTCAGATGACGTCAGATTTTATAGGTTTTTGACCGTCATATGGCGTCAGATGACGTCACGTTACAAATTAATCACCACCTGTAATAAACTTGTTTAATTGTTTGTTTGCTTTTTTTTGTTCTAGGTACTATAATGTTAATATACTTTAAAAAAGTAATGATCGTCAAAAGTTTTCCAGATTCTTGTTATCTCAATACAACAACAAAACTGACGAATTCACTTACTACTACAACTTCGATAAGTGAAACTACTAAAATTACACAAAGCCAAACAACTGAATCAACTGATCAAACGACGATCATTGCTTCTTTTTTAACAACAGAAACAACTTTGGTTTCAACAATTGAGAATACTCAAGATCAAACAACCGAATCAACTTTACTAACTGAACATACAACCGATTCTTCAATAACAGTTGAAATAATTTATACAGTTTTATCTAATGCTTTAACGAAATTGGCAACAACATTAAGTACTCCTACTACTACTTTGAATACATTAACAATTAAATTTGGTGGATTTGGTGGTGCTTGTAATGTGTTTGCGGATTGTACAGCAAGTCCAATTACATTTAAAAATGGAAGTCAAATAAACACAATTGCTTGTGTAAATCAAACGTGTTTGTGCTTATCACCTTATACTGTTTATCGTGAGATAGCATCAGATTCAGGTTATTTTTGTTTGAAAAATAAAGACGATCCATGCACAGATAAAGTCGAGTGTGCTATTGGGACATGTAATACTAATAATAATAATAATAATGAAATAAGTAAATGTACTTGATTGAATAGTTAATCAATGAATAATTAATCGAATTTTTAAAATAAACTAAGAAATTTTAGAATTATATATTTAAATTCAATCAAAAGGACTACTATCAGGCATTAATTTTTTAAAAAATTAATCACTAAATATTATTTTGTTTACTTTTTATCATTTCAATTTGCCTCATGATTTTACTTTCAAGCAGAAATCCCTACTTGCTTTTTTATTAGCCTTTGATAAGGGAGGCTTTCGAACGGAATATTTCTAATCTTACTTGTTAGCTAGTAATCTTTGCCGGATTTTTCTTTTTGATAATAGTCAGTCATGTGCAAGAAAATGAGATTATGACGTTCTTTTTAATTTGACCACACAGACTAGTTGACGGTCATGATTGATGATTGAAATTCTAGGCCTTATAGATCTCGAAGGATAATTATATGATTTTGTTTGGTTATACCTATCAATTATTGTATTCACATAAAATTATGTGCTGTTTAATTCAATTCATATCTGAGAATACGATTTTTCTTCTTTATTTAGAGCTATGTGAATTTCTGTTACAAAAATTCTTTATTATAACATAAAATGTCATTCTTTTTTCAAAATGAAAAACTTTTTGGTATCATTGACAAAATCAAAAAAATAATACATGCTAAACTATTGCCCATCTGAACTAAATAGGAGTACAGCACTTCTATCGAATTTGCGACGTAGCCGGACGCGAACGTATGGCGAACGCATCGTATCGTATGCCGGACGTACCGTATCGTATGGCGAACGTACCGTATCGTATGGCGAACGTATCGTATCGTATGCCGGACGTATCGTATCGTATGCCGGACGTACGGTATCGAAAAAAAAAATTTTTTCAAAAAAAATTTGAAAATTGATGAAAAAAATTTCGAGTCCGTCCGGTACGGTAGTACGGTACGATACGGTACGTTCGCCTTACGATACGGTACGTTCGCCATACGGCTACGTCGCAAATTCGATAGAAGTGCTGTAAAATTGACTTGACAAAAGTAAATATTGACAAAAAAAAAGGTTGACAAATTCAAACAACTTTATAACGGGATTGTAATCCCTTTTTGACCGTAATAAAAAAATTGTCGACAAAATTAAAATTTGACAAAATCAAGGTTGACAGCATCGAGGTCTGACTGTATTAAATTTTTTAAAAGTATCCATCTACAGGTATTTTAAGAAATTAAAAACCCAAAAATTACACACTAATCAAATTTCTGAGAATATTCCTGTAATAAGGAAATTTTAGTTCATTTAGGCAAAGTTTAAAAGAATCGATTAAACCTTCATTAGATGCTGGGTTTTTTTAATTCTAACTTAAGTTGTGATTTTCCTCAGACGAACGGAAATATGAAAAACTTTGCTATCCCTAAATATGAAAAATTATCAAGTCCAGTTTTTTTTGTTTTATTTGATTTAGAAATCGAAGCATTTTAAACATTATAAAAACAAAATAGATGCAAGTTAGTTTTAATTTACATTGAATGACTTGACTTGAGCTAATATCCAAATAAGCCTTGAAAAATCTTCTTTTGTACAAACATACTTTCCTAATTTTAACTCATGTAACACGCTGAATTAATTCTAATAAATTTTCGATATCAAATCATCTTTAATATTCTTTAATTAAGAAATATTAAATATTCTTGCTAGCCGCCACGAAGTCAAACACCTCTCAAACAACGAAAAAACACTTCAACCGAACATACTCCAGTCTAGATTGAGTTCAAACAATAAAACGAACGAAATAAAATATAATGCAGAATCGAGATCAAATGTTAATACCGAAATAACCATCGAAAAAGCAAATAAAGTCGAGATTTACTCAAATGACGAAGATTGTTTAAAAAGCTGTCAAAAAATGATAGAAATCGACACCTCAAATAAAAAAAAAAAAATTTGACCGAAATTGTACAAGAACTATTGGACAAAAAGATTATTCAGTATGAAGAAAAAATTAACTCAATTAAAACGAGGATGAAAACTAATGAATCGGAAATAAACAAGTTGAAAAGCAATGTATCCAAGATATATAATGATTTAATCGGATTTAGAGAAAAAATTGAAATATTCGGAAAATCAATGATAATGTGACTGAGATAAACAATTCAATCGAGAATAATCATGGTGAGCTTAAAGACCTAGTTGTTATCCTAACTAACACTTCAAATCACATTTTAAAATAATTCATAGATTAAAGCATTAATGACTTGTAGAATTTAGATTAATTTTATTTTAAGTTTTCACTTTTTTTTTATCTTAAGTATTTGTAAATTGTAAAAAAATCTTTATGTATTTGTAGGGCTGCATCTTATTTCACGGTGCACTCAAAACGGGTTATAGCAATCTGTTACGATTTGGAAATTGTTACCTGGAATTTGTTCCTATATAATTTATTACTAAGCTTATTTGTTACTATATTTTAATTTTAGAATTTGTTGCGAAAATATTGTTACTAAATGGAATTAGATACTAGAGAAATTATTACGATAAAAAAATAATTTAATTAAAGCGAAAAAGGTAAAATTTAATCAATTAACCTTTCACGATTACGTTCTAAAACACTGAGTCGATTCTGTTTAACTCTTGGGTGCGAATTCTTTTATTAATGACTTACTTTGCATTTTTCTCCGTTATTTGAATGTTCCATCTTTAATCAAAATTTTGAATCACTAATATAAAAAATACATTTAAGGCTCAAATCGGTAAAAACCCGGCTAAAAATGGTTAACTTTTGATCTTAATTTTATGAAAACATAAATATATCCTTCATCAACTTAGCTTTCTTGTGATATAATTTTCACGCTCATATGTTAAAATTAAAAGAATATTTTACTGCCTCAAAATTTAACCTTTTTTTATTTTTGAATTTTTCGGGCCAGGTAGGGGTAAAGGTTAATTTAATTTCAACGAAAAAGTCATAAATATATTTACTTAGGCTTTGGCTCACTAAGATTAATATGAAAGTTAATTAATTGAGTTTTTTTTTGATCAATTACCAACCGGCATTCGGTATTTTGATAATTAGATTAAAATATTTATCATGGGAACAAATTCCAATAGGAACTTTGTTTAATTTTTAGTTTAGAGACAATTTCTTTAATTAAGTGTTTAGTTACAATTTCCTAAAATAAGAAATCGTAACAATTTCCTTATTTTAATATTTAGTAACAACTTCAATAGTAACAATTTGATGGTAACAAATTACTATTCGTAACAAATTGAAGTAAATCCTCAAAACAGTGGTCGGATAAGCGACCTTTAAATGAATAAATAATAATAACAATATTCTATTTTTATAAATAACTTAATATTTTCAGGGTGAATTTTCATTTTGATGAAGTCTTAGAACTAATTAAATTTTGATTTTCTACACCAGATATTGCAATATTTAGCATATGAATCAGTAAACTACCCTTTAAAATTATCTATTAGTTTTTTAATTTTATTCCTTTCAAAGTTTTTAATGTTCCATAAAGCAGAAATACTTTTTTTATTATTGACCTTTCATTAAAGGTGCTTTGTACAGAAAACTTCAATCCGTCAATAACTTATGAACATGAATTAATAAAGTTATTCTTTAAACTGCTACACTCACTCCGTACTGTAATGGTAACGGTAAGGTAACGCTCACGGTAACGGTAACGCCATTTTTTCATTAAAACTGCTGTATTACATGAATTTTTTTTTTGCGTTTTTAAATAAAAAGAATTTTTTTTTTTTAAAAATTAAATTTTTATTTAATCCGATATAATTTAGCCCTAAAATAAAAGAAAAAATTGTGAAAATTTTTTATAGCTTAAAAATAAAAAAAATTTATTTTTTTGACCAAAAAGAAAAACGAAAATAAAGTTTTTTATGTTGTTTATAACTTTGCTTTGATATTTTCAGCAGGACTCGTCACATTTTCAATAGGATTATCACTTGGTATTAAATTACCCGATGCAAAAATGTTATCGGGATCTATGTAGTTCTTGACTGCTTTTATCATGCCAACTCCATGTTCTCCTATAGTTTGATTCATCCATCTACGTCTTATTTTACCAATGCCGTGATGGTGACTTAGTGAACCACCACTAGCGATTATTTCGTCTCTTGCAGCAGCTTCTATTTCGTTGTATAATTTAACAGGATCGGATAGACCATAATAGTTTAGAGCAAAATAGAAGTAGATACAAGCACCGGAATCGTAGACTTGAGTTACTCTTGCCGATGAATAAATCGGATATTGAACACCGGCATTTTTGCAAGATCTCTCTAAACATTTTTTGACATTTTTAATTAAATCGGACACTCGATCCCAAGGTGCTGATGTCTCAAAAGACTCAGCTATTACGTAATAATCAAAGCCTAAATCTCTTAAATATGCTATGGCAAAAGTTAACATGTAACCTTTTTCTCCGTTCTCTTCACCGGCTGGTAGACCTCCGAATTGTTTGGCTATTGAGTATATTTTATTCTCATGAGCCAGTACGTCTTCTTTATCGCCTTCAAATACCAAAGTAGCTGCGCATAATTGACTAGGCTCAAAGCCTTTTATTTTGGTTACATAAAATTTTTTTAAACCGTCAATGAAATGTTGAAATGCTGAGCCAGTCTCTGTTTTTAATGCTTGGCCAAATGAAAATTGCTCATTATCTAATAAACGCAAACTAGCTGGTGCACATTTTTGTCTTGCAACTTCACGCATAAACTTAATACCTTAAAATTCAAAAAATAATAAACAAGAAATATTTCTTTCTAATCTATTTTTTAATTCTAATCTAGCCCTGAATTAATAAATTTATAAAAAAAATCCCCTAAAAAAATTGACTCTTGTGTTTTTCTGTGATTCCTGTGTACTAAATAATAGAAAAGTAGACTCATTCGGGAAAAAATAATTTTCGGCATGTGACTATGGCGTTAATATTGGCAGTGATGGACAGCCGGTTTTCTGTATAAAACCGGTTTATCCGAAATTTCGATCTAAAACTCCTTCAAGAATATTCGAAAAATATATAAAAATGTAGAGAATAAAATTCTCTATCTTTCGATACCATAAACAAAATTTTATGGTTTTATCCTGAATCTAAAATTAAATTAAACCGGTTTTAAAAACCGAATTTAAAAAGCCCTTTAAAATCATTTTCTAACTTAATTTTAAAATTATATTTACATTTTATGATTTCGAAAGATGGAGAATTTTATTCTGTACAATTTGATATATTTTCCGAGTATTCATGAAGAGTTTTTAAGTCCAAACCGGTTTTATATAGAGTTTTTAGGTCCACTTGCCCATCATTAAAATCTGGAGAAGTGTAGTACGAAAATCAAAAAAAATTTTCACTAATTTTCGAGACAGAAATATGTTTAAACCAGAAAAAAATTAACCATTTTCTTAAGGGTCTCCCCACAATAAAAAAACTCTTCCCCACATGCAGAAACTTTTCGCCACAAAATCAATCAATCACATAATGGCTGAACTGGTAGAAAAGTCCCTTCTTTCAATGATTCACTTCATGTTCACTTCATGGGAAAGATTATTGTGGGAAAATCTCTTTTCTTAAGATTTTTTTTTTAGAAAAAAATTATTTTCAACATATTTTTGTCTCGGAAACTTTTTTAAAAATTGATTAAAACTAGGGTTGTTAAAAAAATAAAAATCCTTATTTTAAAGTTTCAAACTTTTTTTTTAAAGTCAATTTACTTTTTTCATTAAGAAATTTTTGAAAAAAAAAATATTTTTTCCAAACATAGTTCATTTTGAATGAAAGTTTTTCATGAAATTTCATTTCAAAAAGCTTTCATTTTAAAAAAATTACATTTAAAAAAATTTTTATGAAAAAATTTTTAACTCTTTTAAAGTCCTCTAAATTTAATTCACTTAAAAAATTTTAAAATTTTAGAAATGAATTAAAAAATAAGTTCCCCTTTACTGAATACCCTTGCAAATAATCCCGTACCGTTAAACCCCAATTAGGTATAAGCCCCACCGGCTACGTACCATAAATACTTTTATATTACCTCTCTAATTTATCAATTTATTAATAACGAACGAAGTTAAAAAACATTTAGTTGATAAAAAAATTCATGTGATGCTGTTACTTCCGCCACAAACTGTATAAAAATTGTTGAAAGTCAAAGGGACTAAAGTATTATATGAGATATGAGATGATTATATGAGATACTATTGTTCAGTTCAAAAAAAAATTTTCTTTTTAAAATCTTCTTTAAGTAAATTAAACTTGGATATTTAAAAACGCTAAATTTATTTAAATTATAATTTTAATTTTCTGAATATAATTAAATTAATTTTTTAAATATATTTTTTTTTTATTTTAATTTTCAATCCTTGGTTTAATTCTTAATTTTTTTTGCTAGGGTAAACGTTAATCTCACCTTATTTTAATTCTTAAAACCGTAAAACATCGCATTAAGTATCTATAAATCATTCAAAATTCAATGAAAATAAATTCTAAAATTGGTACAAAATCTTTTTTATAAATCTATTAAAGATACTGAGAAATTTTTAGAGATCAAGTTTTGTTAATTTACTTTTTTAAATTTTTTTTTAAATTTTTTCAAAAATTTTTCATCATATTTTTTTTGAAATTTATCAATAAAAATTTTTTTTATTTAATTTAAAAATAAAAAAAGAAATTTCGGAAAAATGGCAATTAAAATTTTAAAATTGAAAATTCTTCATTTTAAATTGATTTGTTTTGAAATAATTTCAGATATTTCTTGTTCAAACTAATTTTTATTGAATTGAAAATTCATTGAAATGAAATAAAGTGATTTCAAAGTTAGATGGTTTTGATTTGAAAATTATTTCTAATCAAAAAGTTTAAAATTTTAAAGTCATTTTAACAACCCTAATTAAAACTACGACTTAAAAGCCTTAAATATAATTTTAAATTTAAAAATAATTTACCATCTTCAAAACATGGAAATACGACTGATCCATATTTAACACATTTGGGTAAAGGTCTAATTTTGAGTGTAGCATCAACAATCACACCCAAAGTACCCTCTGAACCGAGTACAAAATGATGTATATCAGGCCCATTGCTAATTCTTGGAACGAGACAATTCTTCGATAAAGTACCCTTAGGTGTAACTAATGTTAAATGCACTAACAAATCCTCAATATTACCATATTGATTTTTTTTCATACCCGAAGCCCTTGTCGCTACCCAGCCACCTAAAGTACTAAATTCCATTGAATCCGGCTCATGCCCAGTACAATAACCTTTCTCAGCTAGCTGTCTCTCTAATTCTTGTCCATTTATACCAGCTTGAATTCGCGCTGTCAAATTTTTTTCATCTATCCACAAAATTTTATTTAATAAAACAGTATCTAAACTTATAATCATACGATTTTCATTTTTTGGACATAAAAGAGCCCATGTTACACTAGTACCACCACCATACGGTATGATTACACAATCATGTTTACTCGCCATTTGAACTAATTGCTCTACATGTTCTTGATTCTCTGGCCATACAACAATATCGGGTATTCTTTCAAATTTACCATAACGAAGAATAAATAGCTCGTCCATTGTATGACCATGTGCCCTGAATAATCTATCCTGAGCATCTTCTGAATATTCAATATCAGTTTTTTTTAAATCTATTAAAAATTCTTCATTGACTACAGCCTTGGGTAATTGATCTGCACTTAGCTCAGGCTGTGGTAGTGACTTACGGTCTAAACTAGCGCCTATTACACCTATAAACCAATCTTTTAAAATAGGTAATTTATTACCCGATATTTTATAGCGATCACCAGTTACTTCACAAGTGTTATTGCCATCGAATTGAAATCGTGAGTCCTTATAACCCCAACCGTTCCATTTTAATAATTCTTGTCGACGTTTAGGAATGACTGTACGCTTTGTTGCTCTTGGATCAGACGAACTCATACTTTTTTTTATTGTTGTTGCAAATTTTTTTAAAAAATCTTCAAAAAAAAATCAAATTTTTAATTATTTTTTTGTCTATTACACAATGCACATGATTACATAAAGTTCAATGGAAAAATTCAAAAAAGAAAATGTTTTTTTTTTCAAGTAGGGAAAAATTTGAAATTATAATTTTTGAAATTATGTTTTTTTTTTACTCGTAAAAAATGCATCAACAACAGGGAATTAATAGTCAGAGACCGAGTATAATTTATTCGGATAGATATAGTGATGATGATTATGAGTATAGACATGTTATATTGCCAGTCGATTTAGCCAAGATAATACCTAAGGCGCATTTGTTAACAGAGACTGAATGGAGGAATTTAGGCATACAACAATCACCCGGGTGGATACATTATATGTATCATCAACCAGGTAGAGAATTTTAATAACAAAAAAATTTTTTTTTTATTTTTACTTATTGTTTTAGAACCTCATATTTTGTTGTTCAAGAGAGCTAAAAATCATCCAGTACCATCCGATTTTGGTAGACATCCTCATAATGATCCAAATTATCAAGATCAAGAAATGATCGAAAATTAAATTTGTTTTTCTATTTAAAAAAAAATTTAATTTGAAATATTTAGAAAGGCGCTTTTTTGAAAAAATTTTGTTGATATGGTAACACATTTATTTGACCTTTACTATTGAGAAAAAAAGAGAACTTTGAAACGAAGAATGATGAGTTAAGCGCGTTTTATAAAACAACAAATAAAATATTTTAAAAAAATAAATTATTTCTATTTTTAAAAATTTATTTTTTTTGTCATATTTTTTAAAGGTATTAGAAAATGATAAAAAAATGCTGAACGTTTTTTTTTTTTACAAATATTTACTTTAAATTGAGAAATTTTCTAAAAATTTTCCTTTGCAATAAATTATTTAAATAGAAAAGCATTTAATTAGCATGCAAACCACTGAAGTCGAAATCAATCAATTATAAAAAATATTTTCCCGTTGGTCATCAAGACTAACAGCATCTAGTTATGCGATCGAAAACTTGATATTTTTTGATAATTTAATAATAGAAATTATTAAATATGAAATTAGTAATCGACAGACTTTGACATTTACCTTAAAACCTTGCTTAAAAGAGACTGAAAATTGCCTCTTTGAAAGGAAAAATAGTTCTTTAAAAAATGACATTCCTGGTAGAGTATAGTCTGGTCTATAAAAATATAAAAAGATTAAAATTTTTCTGAGGACTGTTCTTCTGAAAAAAGGGGGTCTAAGGGTGGGCTTATAAACAAGGTTTTACGGTAGTCAACCAAAAAAACGGGCTAAATGATCGTCTTGTCAACAAAAAAGCACTTTATTCTACAATCGATTGAAAAAATTAAAAAAATATTTTGAGATAAAAAATTATTTTTTTTTGTCGTAAGATTTTTTTTTCGGAAAATTTTTCTCACGCCTTTTTTTCGAAGTAAGTGACGTTTAAGTCGAACAAGCTATTCCATTGTTTTTAATCTCAGTTTGTAATTTTTTTTATCTCAGTTCAGCCAATTTACCACGTTTTTAAGGATCTAATTTAAAAGAATTTTACAAGTTCCACCTTGAAGTCTTTAGATTTTTAAAATATAATTTTTAGAAGCAAAATTAAAAAAAAAACAATGTTGCAAAAATAGGAAGGGTTTAAGCAGTCTTTAATTGTTAATTTTTTTTAATCAAAAAAAGAAATAATATTGTAGGCATAAAAATACTAACATAATGCTTTTATGATATCTAGTCCAAGTCTCGCAATTCTACTTCCCTAAAAATTATCAATTAAAAAATAAAACAACAACATAATTTTTCTAGTCTTTAATTTAAACGCATGTCTAAATACTTGAAATGCTCTAAATTAATTTTTCAATTTTTTATTTTTGTTATTTAAATATGAAAACAACAAACAAAATGTTTTCGAGTGATTCTAGTAAAAATTTAGACTTGAGAAAAAGTTTTCATTTTAGGAGTAGCTTTTACCCTAAAGTAGAAAGTAAAACTCCTTTAACAATTCCCAAATCTCCCAAACTTGAAACGGCAAAACGCAGCGAAAAGCGTCGTACTCTTTTATTTCAAAAAGAAGATAATGATCTCAATAACAATTTAATTGTAAATTTTGAGAAAAAAAAAACATTTTTTCAATTTAAAATTTTTTTTCTTAATAAAGGTAAATTTTAATGAGCTCTCAAAAGAACCTGAATTCGATAATATAAAATCGAATCTAGAATCTACTCCTTTACCGCCTCAAAATTCTAAAAAATTGACTAGAAGTCAACAACTAATTAACACACCTAAGTATCTTAAAATATTAGGAAAAAACGGTTCTAGTCTACTTGAAGATAGTGAAATTTTAATTCATGGTACTGAGCACTTTTTTTTCAAGAAATTTTACTTTTAATTTAAAATTTTATTTTTCTAAGAGTTTAATTGTTCATCTGTAAAATCAAATTTTAATCAAATAGCGTTTAATTTTGCCTTGGAAAATATGATAGAGTTAAGAATAGACTCAGAAGAGTTTTTCTTTGATCCAGAACTGCAATTTCTCAATCGTCTTTCGTTTAAATCTAATGGCTGTGAGTGTAGAATTGACTTTAGACAATATAAAATGGAACGCTCATCCAAGATAATTATTTGTAAATTAAAAAATGAAAAGTGTTTATGCTCAGATATTTACAAAATTGAAACCTTTAATTTTTAAAACCTTTAACTAAATTTATTTAAAAACCTTTTTTATTTATTAAATTATAATCTAGTCTAATTCAAATAAATTTTTTTAAAAAAAATTTTTTTTAATTAATTTTTAAGTCCATGATTTCTACCATGAAATCTGATATCATCGACCGGTAACCAAACTTATCCAACTTTTCTTATCGACCCACGTTTTTATATTCTTTTGCGAACCTTAATCTAAATAATGGACAATGGAATTTAACGGTCTCTGTGATTAGTCTCTGCTTTACTTTTTTTTTTTATTAAGTCCTGCGTTTGTCATATGGGTCTCCGATTGTATTATTCTTCATGTGTTTCTTTAAAATGTTCTTATAAGACAATTAAAGGTATCTGAGTTCGTTTTATTATTTGCGATGGCATTTCTACTTATTGTCAATTTTGCAAACTTTTATTTTTTAATTAAAGTTTACCAAATTAACCTTTGTTAAAATTTGGCTGCTTTTAGCCTTAATAACTCATGTCTATCTAAAAAAAAATATTCCAAAAATATTTTCTAATATAAAGTTTACCAAAATAATTGAATAATTTGATTTATGATAAACCAATATAAAGATTCCTTAAGTTGAAAATCAATTTTTTAATCAAAAATGACTACAAGGGTACTTTTGGGATAGTAATCAACACATATATTGAACATATAAAGAAAAGAAGAGTCACACTTAAGTGTCAAAGAAGAGGAAGAGTTGAGGTAGTTTTAATTTGTACTGCATATCCTTAATACAGCATTTTTACCGAATTAACAGCGTACTCAAAAATAAAATTTTTTTTTTTATTTTTGAAAATTTTTTTTCTTTTGAGTACGGTTCGGGTACGGATACGGTCCGACATTAATTCGGTAGAAATGGTGTACCCTCAAGACTTTTAAGTGATTAATAATGGATTTTTCTTAGGAATTTCTAGGGCTAATAATCATAAAAAAAAGAAAAAACTAAATCCTACAACACTTTATTTGTGTAAATAAAAAATTAAAACAAGAAGAAAAAACTAAAAAAACTAATTTTAATCCTTTGGAATAATGTGTTTTTTTCTTTTTTTTTTTTACATGCCATAAGATTTTGATCCAAATAAAAATAATTTGTCAAAAAAAAAAGCGAAAAAAAAACAAACAATTTAATAACGATAATGATCTGGTTTGAATGGTCCTTCAGTTGGTATGCCCAAATAACCAGCTTGATCTTGGGATAACTTGGTCAATTTAACATCTAAATGATCCAAATGTGAAGCAGCTACTTCTTCATCTAATTTCTTTGGTAAAATGTGAACACCAATTGGAATTTGTCCAGCCTTAGTCCACAATTCAATTTGGGCTAATACTTGATTAGTAAATGAATTACTCATGACAAAACTTGGATGACCATGAGCACATCCCAAATTGACTAATCTACCTTCGGCAAGTACGATCAAATGACGACCATTGGCCAATTTATAACGATCAACTTGTGGTTTAATGACTGTTTTTTCAACTGAATTATCATTCAACCATTTAACGTCTAATTCACAGTCAAAATGACCAATGTTACATAAGATAGCATTGTCGTGCATTACTTCCATATGAGCTGGAGTAATGATACTTTTACAACCAGTTGATGTTACAAAAATACGACCTCTTGGAGCGGCCTCTTCCATAGTGGTTACTTCAAAACCTTCCATGGCAGCTTGTAAAGCATTAATTGGATCGATTTCGGTAATAATAACTCTTGATCCAAATGATCTTAAAGCATGAGCACATCCTTTACCGACATCACCGTAACCAGCAACAACAGCGACTTTACCAGCCAACATAATATCAGTGGCACGTTTAATACCATCAATTAAAGATTCTCTACAACCGTACAAATTATCAAATTTACTTTTAGTAACTGAGTCATTTACATTAATAGCTGGTACTTTGAGTTTATTATCTTTCAACATTTTGTACAAATTATGTACACCTGTGGTTGTTTCTTCAGAGATACCTTTAATACCTGGTAAGTATTGTGGATATTTGGCATGGACAATGTTGGTCAAGTCACCACCGTCATCCAAAATCATGTTTAGTGGTTGACCATCTGGGAAAACAATGGTTTGTTCAATACACCATTCGTATTCTTCTTCAGTCTCACCTTTCCATGCGTATACTGGTATACCGGCTTTGGCAATGGCGGCAGCAGCGTGATCTTGTGTGGAAAAAATGTTACAACTTGACCATGTTACTTCAGCGCCGAGTTCAACTAAGGTCTCAATTAAAACAGCTGTTTGAATAGTCATGTGTAAACAACCAGCAACACGGGCACCTTTTAAAATTTTTGATGGACCATATTTTCTACGCATGGCCATTAGACCTGGCATTTCTTGTTCGGCTAATTCAATCTCTCTACGACCCCAATCGGCCAAGCTAATATCAGCGACTTTATAGGCTGGTTTACTCATTTTTTATTTTTTTTTAAATAAAATTAGTCTAAATAAATTTCAAAAAAAAATTTTGTCGAAAATTTTTATAGTAACCAAAAAATCCAAGGTATAAATAGCTAAAGGAATTTTTTAGTTTTTTTGAAAAACGTGGCTGAATTTTTTTTCTTATGCAAAGCAAAAAAAAAAGCATAATTGCTTATTAAGCAATTTTTTTTTTTGAAAATTTTTTTTTAAATTGTTGATTTTAATCACATAGTTAAAATTTAAAAAAAAATCTTTTTGTGTTGCAAAACTCAGTGTTTTTAAATTACTGAAAAAAAAAAGTAATTGCATTAGCAAGAAAGCTAAATCTAGGGTTTTTTTTTTTGTTTACGGCATGGTTTAAGAAAATATATGAGGGTGACTTAAGTTTTTTTTTTTTCAAATGGTACGATTTTTATCAAAAAAAATCATAATTTTCAAATCTCATAATTAAGTAAAAGTGGGAAAAAAGTTTTGGTTTATGTGAGATTATGATGATGAATGCTATTCTCTCGTTTTATTTTTTGTTCAAACGTTGCTTGGCAAATTGATGAAATCTTACATAAAAGTGTCAGTCAAATTTCATGCCCAAAAAAATTATAATTAATTTTTCAAATTTAAAATATTACTAAAATATGCTTATCTAACTTTTTTTTTTTAATTTAATTTCTTTAAAAAATGAAGTTTAGTTTAGATTTGCTTGATTTTGAAAAATATTTAAATTTTGGTGAATTTTTTTTTTCGTATAAAAAATGGGAAACTTTTGAAAAATCTGAAAATTTTAAATAAAATGTAAAACAGCTTTAATATTAAAAAAAAGGAGACTGTAAAACATTGATTACACGAGAAAAATAAAACAGGTAAAAAAAACTGTTTAAAGTCTATTCTAATAGGTGGCTAGTTGGTCATATTATGTGACCAATTTCCCCACTGATGATATGTGACAAAGATTGGTCACCTAATTTTTTAAGATGTAATATGTGACCAGGATTTGGTCACTTAATTCTTTGATTGGTCACCAAATATTTAGATTAGCTACGTTATTATAATTCTATCAAGTATTTTTTTATTAATTTGAAAGCTTATTTATTCTAAAATACTAGAAGGATGAACCTATCCGAGAGTAATTGAGTTATTTTGTAAATTTAATTCATGATTCGATTTATTTATTTGTAAGCTTATTTATACTCAAATAAAATTTTAAAAGTTTGAGATTGAATACAACTAAACTTGATTTTGAAGAAATAGAAAAACTTATAAAATTTCAAAATTTACCTAGTTATCATCTTAAAAATAAATAAATACAAATAGTAGATATTTTGATAATAATCCATGTTGAAATGACTTAGAAAAAATTTGAAAGTGTCAAGGTTAATGGTACAGAAGAGAATGTAATAAATCGACTACAGAAGAGGTTCAAAAAACCTAAGTAACAAACGAAGTGAAGTATAATGCAAAAATTTTACAATTTTTTTGTAACTCCGAAGACTTAAAATGCACATGACAAGAAGCATCAAAATTTTAATATTTAAATTAGAAAAAATTTCAGTTATTTTTAACTTTTTTTGGCCACGTAATCCAGTCGATTTTGTTTTTCTGTGACAGACAAGATTCATATTGTAAACTGTATGTCACACAGACAAATCAACATGTAATATGCATGTTAATTTATTATTTTTGTTAACAAATCGATTAAATTTTTTCAGGGGATTTGTCGATTATGGTAAAGATCGGTAAAATGCTAGGGAAAATTTGATTGTAGAATCGTGGGAATAGGGTTCGGCGAAAAATTGTCAATGTCTGCGTCTAAATTTGCTAACATTCAAAATGTCTATAATAGGAACTCTTACATTCATGCCACAGACAATTAAATATAATTGACTGGGAATTTATTTCAAATTATTTAATTAATTTTTTTGGTAACATTTTCTCCTTTAATGAAAAAATTAGGTGGCCAGTCTTGGTCACTTATTACCAAATTGGTCACCTAATATGCCTGTTTGTTTGATGTTTTTATACATTTTTAAGGAGATCGAATGTGAAAGTTTTATCACCGATAAAAAACACCAGAAAATACACTATAAATATTTTAACTGGAAAATGTCCTATTTTGTAAGACGTTTTTATTAGGAGGTTCAAAACAAATTTTTTTCTTAAAAAAGCGTCTTACCTCAAAACCTTTTTGCTTATTTCAATCTAAAATATTTACAAAAATAAATAAAAAAAAAACAGAATTAAAACGAAAAGGGTTCAACATTTTTGATGGGTCGAGCTCTACTTTGCCGTAACTTCTAAAACAAAAATTTTACTTGTCTATTAAAAGTTCTAAAATTACTTGGAAAAATTTGTATTTTTATAAAATAAATTAAGAAAAAAAATATTGAAAAATTTTTAATGCGGCTTATTTATTTCCTCTTTTGAAAAATTGAAAATCTGTTAACGGCCATATTTTTAATACAGCTCTACTTTCAATTAATCCATATGGTATTGGACCATAATCTCTTGAATCATGTGAATTGTTTTCATTATCACCACGAACATTTACGTTAACAACTGAAACATAAGGCTCATCTTCATACTCCATATCATCATATTCTTCATATCCCTCGACAAAAACTCTCTTACAAACCGTTTTATTTGATTTAAAGGGATGCTTAAAAACAATTATGTCATTACTTAAAATTGACTTGATTTAAAACTTATGACATGAATACCTAATTTAAAAAAATACTTTTTTAAATGTTGACGTCGAATGGATACTTTTTCTGTAATTAAAACATCATTATTGTTAATAGTCGGCTCCATGGACTCACCTTTACAAACTACAAAACCAACCGGTATGACATAATTAGTTCCAACATAAAAATATGAATATAATTTAAAAGCATTCCATAAATTCCGAGGTATTCTTTTAAACAATTCCATAATTTTTGTACTTTTTTTTCGAATTTAATTTGCAAAATAATTGAAAAAAAAAAAATTTTTTTTAAAAAATTTATTTTGAAATTTTCTCAAAGCATTACATTTAACAGCAATGGTAAAAACAAAAACTTAAAAAAGAATATTTTTAATGTTTGTTTTAGAATTACAAATTTATTCATTTTTATTAACATCAGTAAATTTTTGAAAAAATTTAGGGAATAATTTAGGTAGAAGAATTGGAGTTAGAGATAATACAGAAACAAATGCCAATCCTAAAATTGATTTAGTTGATAGGATAGAGCTTGAGCTAGTTAATTCATTTAGTGTTGTACCAGCTGATATGTAAATAAGGGATGGTGGGGCAACACCGACAAATGTACCGAATAAAAACGGAGCTATTGGAATTTCAATGATTGGCGATGATAAATTCATGAACCAATTAGGCACAAATGGAGTAATTCTTAAAAAAACAATATACCAAAACATGTCGTCTTTTAATCTCATTGCTTTATTTTTCCATTCGGTTATTTTATTATTTAAATATTTTAGCACAAGTTTTCTAGCGACTAAGGACGATAAAGCATAACAAAAACTAGCACCTAGAGCTGAACATGTACAAACTAAAAATAAAGCTAATGGAAATGGGTACAAAAATCCGGATAGAATGCTTAAAAAAATAGAACCAGGTATAGCGAATGTTTGTAAAAACACATAAGCACAAAAATAGGCAGCCAAAACACTCTTGAAATGGTCTTCATTGTATTTTTTAAGAACTTTTCCAATGTTTTTAGCATCTTCTATATTTTTAGGAAGTTTAATATGTTGTTTTTCATCTCTTTTAAAAAAAAAATTAATTTTTAAACCGACTAAATTTTTAATTCTTAGTTAAACTTACTCGTCCAAATTGGGAAAATTTAAGTAAATTAAATATAAAATAGAAAGGAATGTGCAAAATATAAATGCCAATAGAAAAAATGACCCGTAGTTTATTTTAGTGTCCTTGGTTGTTTTCATTTTCATTTAGTTTTTTTTTTAATTAAAAACAACAAAAAAAATTGGCAATTAAATAAAAAATTTTCAGACTTGGGAAATTAACTTGAATTTTTAGCATAAAATATATAATTTTATGATGATGATTATTGAGGGCTTTTTTTTTTGTTGATAAGTTGTAAATTCTTAATTTACTTTTTGTCTTAATTTTGTTAAGTTTATAATGAGGTTTTGTTTTTAAGGTTTATTCATACTAAAAGTTTTGGAACTTGATTTAGTGAATTGAGCTAAAGCAGAGTTGTATTTTAAGAAACTATAAAAAATTTGGTTTATTTTACCGTAATGTCTTGCAGCTTGTTGCGTTGCAATTTAATGCGAAATTTCGATTTTAAATGCTGCATTAACGTTGTATTTTTTAATTTTTTTGAAAAGTGATAAATGCGGCATTTGTACCCGAAAATGAATCGAATTTTGAATATTTTTGGTCATCGGATTAGATGCAGCATTGATGATGTATCTTTAAAAAAAATAAAAAAATTAATAAAAAAATTATGTATTTTCTGCGGTTAAAATGCTGGGTTAATATACTGATTACAGTACTGATTTGTCACTATGTTTTCACCAGATTTCTCGTGAATTCCCCGGAATTTCGGTGAATTTAGGAGAATTTTGGGAAATTTACCGGAATTCTTCGAAAAAATAAATCGTGAATTTACTAGATTTCCAGTGAATTCACCGGAATTCCCTGAAAATTTAGCGATTTTTTTCCATAATATTTATTTCATAGAAAATTATTTTTCAACTAATATGGAGGGTTAAACAGTAAAAAACGAATTTTTTTTTTTGGCCTTTTCGAATTCCGGGAAATTTACTGGAATTTCAGGGAATTCCGGTGAATTCACTGGAAATCTAGTAAATTCACGATTTTTTTTTTCGAAGAATTCCGGTAAATTTCCCAAAATTCTCCTAAATTCACCGAAATTCCGGGGAATTCACGAGAAATCTGGTGAAAACATAGTGACAAATCAGTACTGTAAATGCTGCATTTATCACTTTTCAAAAAAAATTGTTTTTGTGTTTATTGCGTAGGAATAAATTCGAAATTTCGTGTTTAAGTGCCGCATGAAATAGCAAGGCATTAAGGTTTTTTGATACAGTTCTGATATGATACGATGAATTTACCATATTTTACGTAAAATACGGATAATTTAAGTAAAATTCAATCATTATTTTATAAAAAATTTAATCTTGTTCCGGTCTAAAAAATTATTTTCAACAAATTTTTTCTCTTGAGTTTAACTTAGATATTTCTGAAGTTTTTTGATATTTTGTAAAACTCAACAAAGACCAAGGAGTGAAAAAAAAATCATTTTGTTGCTCTAGACCTCCTCTTCCTTATATGAAAGTTAGTTTTCGATAAAATAATTTAGATCCATGAAAAATGACGTGTTTTTTTTTCAAAGATATCTGAGAAATTTCTCATTTTTAATAAAAAAATTTGGTAAGTTGGTGACAATCAGGTCACATTTTTGACTAGTCCTAAATCAGTAAAGAAACTTAATTTTTCGGGTCCTGTATAAAAAGTGACTGTTTCTGTAACTTTGTGAATTAAAAGAAATTTTGTGATTGATTTTATTCTTATGTGATCATTAAATATCGCGATAAATTTTATTTTATTTTTTTTATTAAACAGCTTTTCTCTGACATTTTTTAATTCTAACTATTAATTGTAAGATAATTCTATTTTCTTTATCTTCATTTATTTGAATTTAGAAACTACTGTATTCCCTTGTTGAATGCACGCCGGTTTGAGCAAGGGAATACGGTAGTTTAAGTTTTCTAAAATTTGGTTAAAGAACATTAGATTTTTATTCATTGGAGATTTTTTGCCTTGTTTAAAACCTCTAAATTTTCTAATTAAGTTGAAAAGCTTTTACTTTATTGAAAAAATTGCATTAAGCGCCCTAGAAAAAGTCGAAAGCAAATTATACCAACCTTTCAACATTTTTAGTGTT
>NTPY01000967.1:148800-163485 GCA_002922825.1 Brachionus calyciflorus
TTTACTATAGATCCAATTAAATCTTATATATTTTTTCAAGTTTTTTTTAATGAATGAAATCTATTGTTTTTTTTCCAAAAAAAAAATGAATTAATAAAATCACATGAATTAAAAAAATGAGTTAACTTTTTAACTAATTCATTTTATTTTTTAACTCATGTCAAAACTTCACTCTAGTACATTTTTGGCTCAATATTAAAAAAAAAAATTAATTTCTTCTAATTTATCTTTTTTTTCATCAAAATAATTCTATCATTCAAAAAATTTATTTTTCCCAAATACAATTGCTATTGATGTTGATAATACCGGGACAAAGCATATTGTATATAACCTGATTTTTTAGCAGAGACAACCGACCACTTTATTTTTTTTATTGAGGTGAAACTTTTTTGTAGCTCGGTTCAAGGGCATATCAATCCGTAAATTTTTTCTAGAAATTTAAACCTAAGAAAAAATGTATTCATTTAAAAGAAAGCACCTAAAATCCTGAAATTAAATGGGTAAAGAGAAATAATTTTCACTGTCACAGTGGAATAGTTCTTTCAAAAGGGTCCAAGTAGGATTTGGAGGGTTAAAACCGTGACCGTAACAAAAAAAAATCCAGAATGAGTTCCCAAATGAATCGATTTATGTTATTTTGTGTAAAAGACCAAACTTGATCCAGCTTGTGACCATCAAAATCTACATCCGAATTAATATTAAATTCAATTCTGACTCTTAAAGCTTTAAATACACTCATTTCGCGTTTATATCATCACTTTGGTTCTTCAAATAAAACGTGAACCAATCGAATTGTGACAAAATTAAAAGAAAATTTAATTGATTTTTGAAAATCTGTTCTTGAAAATTGTTGTGACAATATCAAAATGTGATTTAATAATAGTGTGACGTAAGCACGAGGTGACAGTATACTAAAATGTAGTAAAATTTTTTAATACTTAGCTAAATGAATAATCAATTTTTTGTAAAAAAAAAAAAAATATAAAGCGTAAAATATTTATTAAAATTTACAAAATAGAGAACAAAAAAATAAAATCAATTTTTTTAAACATGAAAAAAAAATAAAAATTTGTCAAATATTTTTTTTTATAAACATTAAATGTTTAATAAAATTTAAAAAAATATAAAAAAAAAAATTTTATTTTTTCAAAATAGTAATTAATTGTGTGATGACCGGTTTTATTTTTCGTTTGAATTCTAGTTTACATATTTAAAATGTAAATTTTTTCAGTTGTTTATATTTACAATTTAATTTTGGTATTTTTAATTTGTTTTGGAGTCTTCGTCACCGGTTTCGTCGTGTTTACGCTTTCTGGATCTAGTCGATGAAACATTCTCTTGTTGTACTTCGTTCTCGTCGACTTCTTCTTCGTCGTCGTCTTCTTCCTCCTCTTCCATTTGAGCTAGCTTCATCGCTTTAGCCTCATCAAAATCCTCGTCGTCTTCATCATCTTCTAAATTACTTTTTTGAAGATATGATAAACCGACTTCATTTTCGTCATCGTCCTCATCATCATCATCGTCATCTTCCTCTTCACTATTAGCATCACCATTCTTTTTAACTCCATTTTGACCATTGACTTTTTCACCTGCTTCCTCTTCTTCGTCCTCATCCTCTTCGTCATCGTCTTCATCGTCATCCTCCTCGTCATCATCTTCTTCATCGTCATCATCATCACTTTCATTCTCACCCTCGAATTCATCCTCTTCTTGCTCATTCTGATCAAACCCATCCAAATATTTCAAATTAGGCAACAATTTAAATATTTTATCTCGATAACTTTCAACTTGTGTAACTTCGCAATTAAACAGGTCCAAATTAGTCAACGATTGAAGTTTAGCCAAAGCGGCCAACGATTCAATTTCTTTAAATTTATTGCCACTTAGATTCAAATGGGTCAATTTTTGACAACCAATTAAATTGTCCAAACTACCCGATAAACGATTATCACTCAATTCAAGCTTTTAATAAAAATTAAAGTTTAAAGAAAAAAATTTTTTTTTTCTATTTAATTCTAAGAAATTACTTTTTTTAAATTGGGTAGTTTGGGAAAGCCTTTGAGACTAGTCAAACCGACATTAATTAAGCTTAGTATTTCTAAATTTTGAAAGTCATCAGTTAAACCGTCTAATTGTTGTGCTCTACAACTGTCCAAATTAAGCTCTTTAATCTTAAATAATTATAAAAAAATTACGAAAAATAAAATTTATAATTTAAACTCTTAAAAAGACTTACGCTTGAGGCCTCTTTTCCTCTTAATTCCAATTCAATCCGACTTTTCATATCCATGGCTTTCATTTCAATAATTTTTTATTTACGATTTTTAATAAATTTCTAAAATTATTAGATTATAATGATGAGATAATGATTCGAGTTTAAATAAGATAATTTTTTGAGGAGCAAAAATTTTTTTTTTATTATTTTCAGATAGGGTTAAGTTTACGACAATAGAGAACAACAACAACAACAACAAAATATGAAAAAAAAATGGAAGTTAAATTGTTTTGAATAATAGAAAAAGAGCGAGAATGTATTACTTTTTCTCTCTCTCTCGCTCTTACACACACAGTGCACACTATTTTCAACATTCGTGAGTGTGTGTGTGTTTGTTTTTAAGTTGAATCACTAATGTCGTAATATTATATATAGTCAATATGATGAAGAGAACTAATAGGAAAAAAACAGCATGTTTAACTTTTTTTTTGTATGTTAAGTCTTTTTTGAAAAATTGACATGATACTTCAAAGCTTTGAATAATAACACTAAGATTTTTTTCTAATTTTGACTTAAGTAACTTTACTTTTTGATAGAATAATTAGAACAGATTATGACAAGAATTAAAAGTCATTTAGATACTTTAAAATGGAATAATCCTAGAATTTCATCCTTAAATCAGCTCATTTCACAAAAGTTGATTTTTTTCACAAAAAAGATAGACCTTCCAAAGACCTTCGGTTTTGTAAAATTTTTTTTGTTTCCCCATGAAAGTTTACAAAACCGAGGTCTGACTGAGCACAACCTTTTTTGTTAACAGTGTACCTTTTTTATTCTTACTTGAATAAATTTTGCCTGTGTTTTCTGTGATTGAAACATGTGCTTGGCTTAAAATCAAAACACTTGAATATACATTGTTCATGTAATTTTAGAATCTTAGTGTTATATTGGTACCATCGACTGTTTGAGTATTAATTTTGTAAAATAATTTAGTAGTACATTTTGCACTTGGCTTTGGTCGAGATCAGATCCGATGCCAAGCGAAAATTATTGGTGGTGTTTAGTGTCTTGATGGTCTGGACTATTTACTTGACGCATCTCTTCCCTACTTATTAAAAAATTTTGCATTTTTGCAATCAAATGCATTTAAATAAGGCTTTGCTTGAGGTTTATTTGAAAAATTTTGACCTGGGGGTTCTTAAGATTTTTGAAGTTTTTGATGTCAGCTACTTGGCTTTTAAAAATTTATCATGATGGTTAAAAACAGAAGAGACAATCAATCCAAAAAAGGCCGTCGAAATCGAAATATTTTTTTACTTTGAATTCTAATTTTTAATTCGGAAAGTTTCAAAAAAGTCGGACGTTTAACTTTTATTCTCCTGAATCGAAAAGTTAACTTTTTGAAAAAACTGGTGAATGGTTCGAGTCGTTAGATGGTTGGTCTGACATTTCGGATGATTTAGCGAACCTAGTTTATTCAAGTGTCCGAATTCAAATCATCATTAAATAAAAAAATCACTCGAATAAAAAAAAAAAGAAAACTTATCGTTTGGTCTAAGTTATCGAAAGTAAACCAATCTCATCTGTAAAATATTACGTTCCATAGATAATGTAATATTTCTAAATGTAGCATAAAATAACGTTACGACCTTGCTACAAGAAATTCAAGTTTGAAAATTAAATTAAATGAATTTAGTTAGACTTAGAACTATCTTAATCCTGAAAAATCTATTGAAAATACTTTCTTGAAATTTATAAAAAAAAAAAAACTTTGCTAAATATAGATTTATTAGTCTTTCAGAAGTTGTTAAAAACTTTGGTTAAATTTTGCATAGGCTATATAAAAGATTAAAACATGAAAAGCACTAAATTAAGGTTTAAATGCCGATAAATGTAAAGTGGTTCCTTTTAAATAATCAAATACGAATTTCGAGTACGATATTCTATCATAGAGTTAACAGTTAGAAAAGTCTACTTGTGAATAGAAAAGTGGTATTTACATCAAAAATGACCTGAAGTGGGATGTTCAAATTAAGAATTGTACTTAAAAAACGAATGATCAAGAAAGCTTTTAGAATTTCATCACCGAGAGTACATTAGACAATTATACATGACCTTAGTTAGGCCTCATTAAGAATAGACTAAAAGGTTATGGTGCATTTATTGGGCCAGTATGTAAAAATCGGGTCAAAAAAAATCATGGTATAAAAAAATCGGGTATGTAAAAATCGGGTCAAAAATAATCTGGTGTGAAATTATCTTGTCAAAAAATGATAATTAAATGCTTTTTAAAAACAAATAAGAAAAATTTCTCAATTAATTTAATGCTCACCCAAATTACTTTAGTACTCGATATCTTTCGGTCTCTATTAAGTCTATCTAAATATACCTGAAACTACTTGAAAATTCTAGATAGATAAGCTTATTAATGATTTTTAAGATGATCACTAAAGTAAAATTTTTAAAAATTAACGATCAAATAGACGACTATTTAAAATTAAATTAGCAATCAAAAAGCAAAAAATGATTTAAATCCGTATGATCAAAGGCAAGTAAAACGAAAAGCAATTTTCGCTCATGTTTCTGAATCAAATAAGATTTTTGAAGAGAGCTCGTCGAAACCTATCAGAAAATGTGGCTTTATATTTCGGTGTCTAGGTGAAAATAAGGGGGTGTTGTGGGGGTTTTCTTTATTGAGTTTTTCAAAATATTAAAAAATTGCACCAAAAAACCTTCTAAGTTATCAAACAAATATATCGTTTTGTAGCTCTAGACCTCCTCTACCTTTTATGAAAGTTAGTTTTTGAAAAAATAATTAAGATCCATGAAAAAGACACAGTGTTTTTTTCAAAAAAAATGGTGTTGCTTTTTCAGCGGTCCAAAACGTATCTTTTAAATTTTGGATTCAAGAGTTTGCCTTTACTTAATCGAAAAATAGAATTTATATCGATTTGATTTAATTTTTGTCGCTACCAGACTTTCTCTTTATTTTTTATCATAATTATTTGTCTTAACAAATAAAACATTAGAAACAATTTATTGGCTTTCTCTTTATTATAATAAGACCCGATTTTTACAGACCAGATTATTTTTATACACCAGATTTTTTTTGACCCGATTTTTACATACTCAATCCATTTATTTAAATACATTGCAGAACTTGAAAAAGTAAACAGAGCTATGAAATTTATCTCTGAGATCAAAAACCTGGAATATTCACAGCACTTGGATAAGCTAGCACTAAATGACTACAAAAACGAGATACGAATGCTAAAGTTCTATGAGTTCACTAGGAATTTTTCGAAGTTTTAGTTAAATTATTACTAGTACTACTAATTTTAAATAAATTTTAAAATATGTAAAAACGATTGATCTTTTATAGAAACAAACATTTTTAAGGTTCTATTCAATTGTTAATTAAATTAAGCCATCTAATTAAAAATTCAATCCTTAATTATTTTACTAAAAATATTCATAAAAAATATCGCAAAAAAAAAAATTGCAATTTTTCATAAAGGTTTCAAAAAAAAAAAAAAATTTTTATCTAGACATTAAAAATGCATCGATTAAATTGTGGTGTCCAAAAGTACGGATGGGGTCGTCGCGGTCGTGACTCCAAAGTCGCTTTATTCAAACAATCCCAAGACCCATCTTTTACAATCACAGACTCAGAGACCTATGCTGAGCTTTGGATGGGAACACATTCGAATTGTCCGTCAAAAATAAACAATACTGAACTTTTATCCGATTATATAAAATCAAACCCACAACAAATACTAGGAGATAAAATAGTCGAGCATTTTTATACGAAATCGGACACACTTAAACCCGGAGACTTGCCCTTTTTATTTAAAGTATTAAGTATTAATCAAGCCTTGAGTATTCAAGCCCATCCAAATAAGACCCTAGCTGCTCAATTGAACAAAAACGATCCTAAAAATTATCCAGATTCGAATCATAAACCCGAAATGTTAATAAGCATAAGCGAAAATTTCCAAGCTCTATGCGGTTTTAGACCTATTGAGGAAATTTTAGCCCACTTAGAAAATTATCCCGAGTTAAAAACGCTCTGCCAAGGCGATCATGGTTTATCTAGTGAAAAAAATGAAAAAAATTTAAAACTATGTTTTAGTGCCATGATGAATCAAACCGATTCAATTGTATCCGAACAATTGAATTTATTAAGAAAGAGACTTGAATCAAGTTCGAATAGAAGTGATTTAGAAAATTTATTTCTTGACTTAGACCGACAATATTCTAATGACGTCGGTTGTTTCTCTATATTTTTGCTCAATTTAATTCATATGAAAAAAGGTGAGGCTATTTATTTGTCAGCTAATATACCCCATGCTTATTTGTATGGCGATGGTGTCGAATGTATGGCATGTAGTGACAATGTAGTCCGTGCAGGTTTGACACCTAAATTTAAAGATGTTGGAATTTTATGCGAAATGTTAGACTATTCGATGAAATCAAGCGAAGAGAATAAACTAAATGGATTTAGAGTGAATAATTTTATGATTGATTATAAGCCTAGTGTTGATGAGTTTTCAGTTCAAGTAATTAAAATAGATAATTCGGAAGTTTTAACTAATGGCCGTTTGGAGATACCATCAGTTCAATCAGGTTCTATTTTAATCGTAACCGAGGCCTCAGAAGGTTTAAAATTTGAGTGTAATGGAGAAAGTTTTGAAGTCAAAGAGGGTTATGTTTATTTTATAGAGTGTGATAAAGAAATCAAATTGACAAGCGAATCGGAAAATTGTGTCTTAAATGCATTTAGAGCTTATTGTGATATTAAAAATTAAAAAAAAATGTAAGGTATTTTTATTTATTTGCAAGGATTTTATTATTTATTAATAGATAATTATTAGAATTGAATTTGTTCTTTTTGTTTGATTTTTTGTCTCTAATTTCGAAATATTTTTGGCACCTAATGAACTGGGTGGTTAATAAAAAATTATTTTTTGAGTTGTTCAAAATATTTTGCATAAAGTCAACTTTTATGAATCATTTTGTGATAGCTTACATTTTAGAAGCATCCTATTTGAAACATACCACCAATTTTTTAAATATAAAAAAAATTTTTACTCCATTTCATTTGAAGATTTAAGTTCGCAAAAATTGGTTTTCTTACTTTCTTTCCTGCTTTTAAATCTCTGAATATTTAACGGAGATATTAAAATTAAACTTTGAAAAATTGCCTCGTTAGAAAAAAATTTTAAAACCGTATTAATTAAGCTTCCTCTTGGAATTTTTTTTATTAAAAAATTTAAAAAAAGAATTACCGTAATCACTCGATAGCTATACCGTGGTACAAAACTAGGCTTTCACATTTGTACCTATTGATTTTATTTATTACTTAAATGAATTCATAGACCTTTCGGCTTTAAAAAATGAGGGTGATAGAATTTTGAAAAAATTCAATTTTATACCGGTACTACTACAAGGTTGTATCGAGTTGATTACGGTATTTTTTTTTTTTAATTTTAATTTCTATAAAAATACTTTTAATACCGTAAATTTTTGAAGAATTAATATTTAATCTTTAAAGAATCTAGGTAAGTTCTATAAAAATCGCTTGACTGAGTCGTAATCATAACTCTACTCTGGCAATTTTGAATACGACTATAGGGATAAGATTTGGAAAAGATTCAAAGAAATTGGGATTGGTAAATTTTATGATTAGTTGCTTAAGTATTTTATAGAAAAATAATGACCATTTAATTTCTAATATTGGAAAATTCAAACTTTTTATAAGAGTATCTATGACTTATGATAATCGATATCAGTTGACCGTTAGTCGCTAATTTTTTCTTCAAAGACTATGTACTAGTTTAGGTTTCCAAGAATTCACCAGTGTATTTTTATTGCCAAAAGGACTTTTTTGAAAGCTTAAAATATCAAATAAAAAAAAAACAAGATTTAGGATTTTTATTTTTACGACCTAGGGGTCATACTTGAATTTAATAGTGGCAAGGAATCATTGACCAGCGACGTAGACCAACTTAGACCTATCAAAAACCCTTAAAAAATAAGCCTTTAAAATGCTTTCGGATAGAATTCATTACAAATATTTTAAATCTAATCTTTTTTAGAAATTATTATTAAACTGTTTAAAATTCAAATACCTCATAGTCTATCAAATGAGATAAAAAAAATAATTATTAGCCTTTAAAACAACCTCAAACAAATAAAAAATTACTTAAAATGAATCAGCTTTTCAGTCGCTCGTTTACAAACTTAATCAAATCGTCCATTTTATCCAAATCAATTCACTTGAGTTGTCAAACAATGGGAGCTCAAGAGAAACAAGCTCGTTCAGCTATAAAAAAATATTCGAAAAAATCTCAACTAAAACCTATTTTAATTCGATCACAAATGACTGTAAAAGAATTGGCTGATGCTATGGATAGACCAACACAACACGTATTTGATTGCCTGGAACAAATTAACTTTGCCATTCGATCCAAACGAGACTCATACATCATAAACAAGCTAGATGTAATTACAAAAATAGTTCAATTGTCTGGTTTTCGCTATCAAATGGGTGGTCCACAAGAAATTGACTTTGAAAAACTTGAACTAGAACTTGACGCCAAAGATGACTCGAGATCAAAACGCCCAAAACCACAAGCAACACATTTAATCCGTCGACCACCAGTGGTAACTATAATGGGCCATGTCGATCATGGTAAAACAACCTTATTAGACTCTTTACGCGGTAGTCATATTGTCGAAACTGAATTCGGCGGTATAACCCAACACATTGGCGCCTTTAATGTCAAAGATAAAAATCGTATGATTACTTTTTTAGACACACCAGGTCACGCTGCATTTTCAATGATGCGATCACGTGGTGCAAAATGTACTGATATAGTAGTTCTAGTAATCGCTGCTGAGGATGGTGTAATGGCTCAAACAGTCGAAAGTATAAATCATGCTAAATCAACTGGGTGTCCTATAATAGTCGCTATTAATAAAATAGACAAAGTTAACGAAGCACAAATCAATAGAGTCAAACAAGAATTATTAAAGTATGAATTAATACCGGAAGAAATGGGCGGTGAGGTTCAAATAGTTCCAATATCAGCGTTGAAAAAGACAAATTTAGATGTGTTAAAAGAGGAAATATGGACTCAAGCAGAGATTATGGAATTAAAAGGCGATCCAAAAGGCCTAGTCGAAGGTTATATTATTGAATCAACACAAGATTTGCATAAGGGTAAATTAGCAACTGTTTTAATTCAACGGGGTACATTGATGAAAGGTGATTATCTAGTAGCTGGTAAGACATGGTGTAAAGTCAAATATATTTATGATGAAAATTCTCAAAATTTACAAAAGGCAAGTCTGTCACAAGCTGTTCAAATTATGGGCTGGAAAGATTTACCACATTCTGGTGATGAGGTTCTACAAGTCGATACAGAACATCGTGCCAAAGAAATATGTGATTTGAGACACAAGAAAGAAATGCTTGTCAAACAAAAACAAGATTTGGAAATAATTAAAAAAAAGCGTGCTGAACACGATGAATTTTATCATACTGAACTTAAAAAAAAACACTTGTCTGGTATTAGATATTCAATAAGTAAAATGGAGCCCGATTCAAAATCGGATTCACATGTAAATCCGAGTGGACAAATCGAAGTAGAAAATAATTCAATTAAAAAATTGCATGTTATAGTTAAGGCCGATGTCGATGGTAGTTTAGAAGCAATACTTAAGGTCTTGGAGACTTATGATGCGATGGATAAAGTGGCACTTGATTTAGTACATTTTGAAGTTGGTCAAGTGAAAAAAAGTGATTTGGAAATGGCCGATACATTTAATGCATTAATTTATTGCTTTAATATACCTGTTAATCACAGCGTGGAAAAAGAGGATAATAAAAATATAAAACACTTCAATGTTATTTATAAGTTATTCGATGATTTAAAAGAGCAATTGAATAATTTGGCTCCATTGGTCGAGCAGGAAGAATTGATTGGCGAGGCTGATATTATTAAAGTGTTTGATTATAGTGAGAGTAATAAGAAGAGTATTAAAATAGCTGGTGGTAAGTGTGTCGAAGGACATTTGGATAGGAAACTTAAGTTTAAGCTGGTGCGTAATGGTGAGAGTATTGTTGAGAATGAGATTTGTAAATCGTTGAAACATTTGAAGCAAGATGTAAATACAATTAAACGGAATGTTGAATTTGGTTTTGCATTTGAGAATTTAAGTGTTGAACCGAAACCCGGTGATAAATTAGTTTGTTATTCGACTAAAATGGTACGAGTTCCTATTCAATGGAATTTAGGCTTTTAATGCAACAAAAATAATCGAGAAAAAAATTATTTATTTTTTAAATAAATTTTTAAGAAATTTTTTCAAATTTTTTTGTTTATAAATTTAATGGGTTTAAAAACTCATTTTGTTGAAAAATATATTTTTTTAAAAAAGTTAATTAAAATTTAAGCTTTATGATTCCTGACCAACTTTTATGCACACTTTTTTTTGGATTTCAAATTTTTTCTAATTTGTATTTTGATAGTGCCAAAACTTCAAAAATCAAAAGAAGTTAAAAAGAAGAAAAAATCTTTCGATCATTCTTTAATAGTCACCCAAAATTAGCTTCTATATCTCATGTTTGATTTATTTTTTAATTTTTGAACAAAAAATTTATCTGCATTTTTCAAAACCTGATGCTTAATTTTTAAATCAACGTTAAAAATCTTTCGATGTTAATCCATTTTAGTTTTTTCAATTTCAAGAATGTTTGAAATAAAGTCTCAGTTGATATTTGAAGCTGCATCCGAATCTTTTTTTTTAAATACCCAAAGAAATAAAACAAACAAAAAACACTGTTTAAACGTCAGTTTTTTATCGTCAATAAAGTCAAAAAACCTGAAAAAAAAAGAATTAAACAACATTAATCTTTTGCACAAAAAAATGTTTTTTTTAAATGTTTAAATGTTTCAAGTGTTTTTTCATTAAAAAAAAAAGTCAAATATTTGAATTTTCTACAAAAAAAAAACATTAAAATTCTTGAAGCTCTACGTAATAAAGCCGCTAATTTTTACCTATTTTCTAGTGTTTTTCCTGCTTTATTTTCCTCGGGTATCCACATAAGAATTATAATTTCAATGCAAATTAAATTTTTTTTACTAATTCTATTCATTCAATAAATCGAATAATTTTATTAGAACGTCCTTTAATGGAGGCTATTTCTTTTTGAGATTATTGTTTCCCCACAATGAAATATCTCTTCAGCACAATCGTGAAACTTTTACCCACAAACACGTTTCTCTTCGCCACAAACGACTTTCAAACACAAAAATATTGCGTTAAATAGAAAAAAAAATATTATTTGATTTTTTTATTTGAAATAGTGAAAAAAATCTTTTCTCAGCAATGATCTTTTGTCAAAATAAGTCTAAGCATCTCATTTTTTACCTTCAATACTTGTTTTTATACAGGAAATGGTTTAAAGTTGTAGTTTTGTCCATTTCTAAATGAAGATTATCGGATGAGTCTTCACCGAGAATAAATGTTGAAAAATTTATGTTACTTATCAAGAATAATGGATGAATCTAAATCATTTTTGTTTATTCCATTTCGGTAAAGTATTTTTATTGTGGGGATGAGGGAAACCCTTTCTTTCTGCATTACAGAGGGAATGGTTTGAGTTGTATGAAAAAAAAAACAAAGAAAATTTTGTATTAATTGAACTAAAATTGATGATTTAAATTATAAGTTTGAATGTCGATCCGGTCTGGTCTCTCAGGAAAGGAAGTTACCAATTATATCATAATCTTATTCATTTCTCCAAATTTAGAGTTTCTAAGAGTCCAAAAATTTTATTAAAATTAGAATAAACTACCATCACATTCCACTCTTTTTTAGGCGAAAAAAAATCAGGAAAAATTTTTATTAAGCTATTTTAAAATAGACTCACAGTAAACCCTATCAGAAAACCCATAATAAAAAATAAAATAATTTTTTTTTGAGTATTGATGTTGGAGTTAATATTTGATTTGATAAGCACTCCTTTTTTGTTTGTTCAAAATATTTTAAAATATTTAAAAATCAAAGTTTATCTAGAAAATTTTATTAAAAAATGGACCAACATTCTGAACCGCCAGTTCAACCAGTCGAAACAGACCAACCATTAGATCATACAAAATCAATTGATTCAGAACCAACTCCAATTGAACACGTCATTCAAGACCATATAGTCGATGAAATAAAATCAATTGAGCACACACCAGAAGAACAAGAAAATACGAAAATACTCGATAGTTCACAATACTCAGTATTAGAACAACCAAACACACAAGAAGTCTTACAATCAGAACAACAAAACGAACCACTCTCAGAGTCTCATGATTTCATTTTAAATGACACTGATATAAAAGAACAAGTTGACGAAACGTCTTTTTTATCGCATAGTATCAAAGACGAATGCATTGAACCAAACATAAATCCAAATTTAGACTTAAATACACCAGTCAAAAATACTAATTCTAGAGCTGCACCTCGTAAAAAAACTCGAGTCTCTGCTAGTAAATCAACACCGTCATCAAGTAATCAAACAGCTAGTAGTAGTATTATGAATACAATTAACGATATTGCATCAGGTGCTGCTAGTATATCTCCACCATCGGCTCAAAAACGCCGTAAAAAAGATCCATCAGCACCCAAGGCACCACTCAATGGATACCTTGTCTACTTCAATGAAGAGCGCTCTGAAATGAGACAAAAAAATCCGAACATTGGCTTTGGTGAATTGACTAAAATAATAGCTGCCAAATGGAAAGAGCTGCCTACTGATGAAAAACAAAAATATATAAATGAAGCCGAGTTGGACAAGGAGCGCTATGTGAAAGAAATGGCCGATTATAAAAAATCCGACGCTTATAAACAATATTTAAAAGAGAATACAAATTCGAAGTCATCTAAAACAATTAGTTTAAATGAAGAACCAACGCCGAATCAAGTAATAAATCAAGGCGATCAACCAAATGTATCATGGCTACAAAATGAATCCAGTATAGCTGGATTTGATATACCTATATTCACTGAGGAATTCATTGAACATAGCAAACAAAGAGAACAAGAGTTGAGACATTTACGTAAAGAAATAAACGAATTGGAACAGCAAAATGGTGTTTTGAATAAGCATGTCGATAATTTAAAACAAACAAGTCAAAAATTAGACATGGAAATGGACGCTGTTAAAAATTCCAATAATCAAATGCAAAAAAGTATTGATTTTTTTCGACAAACAGTTCTACACTGTTTTTCACAGACACCATTGCCCAATACGTCAGACTATGTGCCTACTAATCAAAATATTGATGATTATATAATGCGCTTGTTTCAATTGGTCAGTTTGAATAATCAATTTGAACAAGCACAAAATTTACAAGATCCTAATTATCTTATGAATAGAAATTTTGTTACTCAAGTTAAAAGTGTCTTTTCCAAAATGAATATTCATTCGATTTTTGAAAATTGTTAAGTTTATTGACCATATAAAATATCTAAAAAAAAAATTAATAAAACAACATCAAAAATTAAAATAAAAAATATGTGTTTATTTAATGTTGAATCATTATTTCTATTATTATTATTCTTAATTATTATTTAAACTCAGGAAATTTTTGACTTTAATTTTTTTTTCTTCTTTTTATGTTGTATTATAAATAAAATTTTAAAATTTAAATAATTTAAACTTTTTTTTTTGATCAAGCCAATTTAAAAGAGATTGATATCTCTTTTGTTTCATTTTGATTTTGCTTATATTTGTTAATAAAAATATTTTTTTTAATGGGTTTAGTCTTTTTTGAGGCGACTGTACTGAATATGAGGTAATTTTAAAATTTTTTTTCAAAAGAAAACACTCAAAAAATTATTTTTCAAAAAAAAATCTTCGAAATCTTCCTCTGCCAAAGTCATTTTCATAAAAAATGAAATGTCTACATGTTAAACCAAAAATCTCCACTATTTCTGCATTTATAAAAACGGATTTTGAGAGATCAGATTCTACCGTAAACACTTGCTCATAATTACATGTAATACTAGTGGAAATTCGAGTATTATTGCGAGTAATTCTAACCGGAAAAAGCGCAATTAATATTACTGTACTACAGTAAATGATTTTTTTCTTTCATTTTTTTTTCTTTTGTATGTTAAAGGAAAATAACGAAGACCTAAAGTTTTTTTAAGCGCCTTGAAAAAAAAATATTTTCGCTTCTAAAAAATTGACTGTATTTTTTAAAAGTGTACAAATAACAAACGGTGCTTTAGTATGTGAAGAAAAAGTCGAACTAATCGGTGATATAACCATAGGTAACTAAAAAATTCATTTCACCAATAAAAAAAGCTAAAATAAAGGGTCATTTAAGGAGCTCGTACTTTAATTCATCCGAGTGTTAAAATAATAGCCGAAGCTGGTCCTATAATCATCGGTGAAAATAATTTAA
>NTPY01000967.1:183369-226568 GCA_002922825.1 Brachionus calyciflorus
GAGTTGCTCAGAAGCAGAGCAACTAGACTGGCTTCAAGGCATCCAAAGTACAGGCAAATCAAAGAATAGCCTTTTAGAGTCGTTGTTCCGTAGAGCAGAATATTTAGTCAATTTTAGGAAGGCTAAAGAATTATTGATGAAAGAAAAATTGGAGAAGACCAAAACTGCTTTAGAAGCAAGTAAGAAAATGGCCTATGTCTTCGGGACAAGTAGTACATAATGATGTACAGAGTAATGAAAATAGTATGGGGAAATAATGGATCCGGACTTAGGGAAACTCAGATCGCTAAATAAAAGGTCGAAGATATACATAAACTCTATGGTAATGAAAGAGATAAGGTTGATAAATGGATATACCTAGTAGAAGCTGATGCAAGGTAGGTATTAGCCATGATAACTAAACCTGCTGATGTGTAGAACCAATTGAGGTCTGAATTGAAGTGTATAAAAATTTCATTCAATTTTGAGGATGTTGTGATGAAATTCCAAGCAACAGCTAATAAGATTAAAAATATGCGAGAATTTGAACTGGTATTGTTGTTTTTAGAGGCTCTGACCCCTAGAGTCAGAGGATGGAGAAAAGGTATCCGAAAAATGGTAATTCCCCCAAATACAAAACCGGATATGTTAACGGTGATAACGTGAATCACCAAGCAAAGACACGGGACAGAGGTCTCATATGTTTTAGGTGCAAGAAACTTGGGCATAGAATAGCTCAGTGCAGAGTGAAACAGCCTAATGGTAAATTTAATAGTAATATTGCTAAAAAAGCAAACCTGGTAGAAGAATTCAATAATGGTGATTCTGATAATGATAGCAAAACGGAGTATGTTTAAACATGTTGTTCAGGCCATTTGCTTTGTGTTTCGGGATATGTGAATGAACACCCGATAAAATTTATTGTGGATAGTCGCTGTACTACTTCAATTATAAGTAGTAAGTTCGCGAAGAGAAATGGTCTATCCTTAAAAGATGCAAATATTAATATAAGATCGGCAAACAATAGCATGTGCAGAGTTGATGGAAAAACAGAAATTCTTAAAGTAGACATTGAAGGTCATGTTTGCAACCTTGATTTCTTGGTAATAGACCATGAAGTTCTTCTTAGATTGGTTTATGCTTACTTGTGCATGCTAAAACCCTTGTTTAAAGTGTCTAAAATTTCCTAATGAAATCGTATCTTCTCCAAATGCAATTGTTAGTATGGATTTCCATAATAGTTATAATAATGTTCCCGGTCTATTAGGCAGAATGAAACCTAGAATTTTCGTAATGCTTAGTTTATTTAGATAATATAATCATCCATTCTAAATCGGTTGAAGACCATTGAAGTACATTAAAGTAATCGCCGAGGATTTAAGAAGAGGAAGATTTAGGCTTAAACCTAGTGTATGTTACGAGATCGGTAAGGAATTTATAATTCTTGGTAGTATTGAATCAGTATTATCCATTGAAATTGATCCCCTTAAAGCAAAAACTAATGGGAACCCATCCATGGAATTTGGAATGGTTAACAACAATTTATTGGAAACTAGTTTTTACAGATCCTGTTTTAAAATTTATGCAGAAGATTATTTGAGAGCTTTTTTTCTTGGAGAACACCTTAGTACTTGACATATATAGATTCTAAACCTTATATTGGTTTACAGATCTAGTATTCAATATTCTTCTTTATACTTACAGATCGACTTGATGATTGAAAAGAATATGAACGACTTTAAAAATTGGTCATCTATTGGAAATGAATTCCAAAAATACGCGTTGGAAGAACGCGCTAATAATATTAAGTGGGACCACATCTTTTCATAAAAAATTTTTTCGTAGAAAAGTGTTATAGAAAAAAAATTGTTAGAAAACTAGTTACATAGAATTATTTTTATTGAAAAATTTCATAGAAAAATTAGATAGAAAAGTGTCAACAATTTATAGAAAAGTGTGAATAAATTTTGTAGAAAAAAATAAGTCAATTAATTGATTGATTAAATTAATAATTTTTACAAATATTTACAATATTATCTAAGTATTCTAAATGATCAATTTGATTAAAAGAATGATATAATTTTATTAATGCTTTTCTTTACGTATCTCTCTTGCGTCTCTTTCAAAGACAACACCGCTTCTAACTTGCTCTAGACATATTCCTATTAAATGCTGCTCTTTAATCAGATGATTTACTAGCTTATTTATTTTCGGATGGCTATTTATATCTTGAGACATGGCCTTATGCCAAGCTTCAATACAATTATTTGATCTAGGCAAATTTTCTACTAATCTTTTGCTAACATTCCATGAACTAATTGGAAAAATGGGTGAAAGTCTTGATTTTGGTTTATCATCGGTTGGTAATCCAATGTAATATCGCTCAAAATAATCATAAATTGGCTTTATAGCTGGAGGACAAGATGACTTTAACTTATTGAAAACTGGAATGGTATTTTTAAATGGAACATAAGGAATCGATTTCAAATAATTATAGTATTTTCTAAAATCACTATCTTTACGATAAGTTTTTATTTGGCCAGTTGAGACATGTTTCCAAATATTTGCAGCTAAATGAAAATAACATCCACAAACATTAGTTCCACGGAAATATTTACCAACAGATTTTATTATAGCTATTTCATAATCACAGAGAATATAATTTGGCCTTTTAGTAAGATATGGACTTAACAAATTAAAAAATTTATCATTAGTTTCCTCTTGCTTATTTGGTAAAAGGCCATAAACACATGGTAAATTACGATTATATTTAATTACATTGACACTAAATAATTGTTTAAATGGCTGAGGACTCACTTCAAAAGTACCATCTATAAACCAAATTATTTCACTATTTAAAAGTCTAATATTATATTCAGTTCCAAGAATTATAATTCGATTGGGGTCATCGGCGCCAGTGTCAAATAGAACGAAAAGTTTACCAGACTCAGTATATTTATATTTATCATTTATTTCAACTCCACTTAATTTTTTAGCTTCTTTACCATAATCATAAACATTTTTTCGCTTTCTTTCAATTTTTTTTGTCAAAATACTTATACTAGGCAAACTTGAAGCGGCGCTAATCGGCATTTCTATCAAACAGTCTTTAATAGTAGTTCTTGCCTTATCATGAGTATTTGAAGCTTTAGTTTTTATTTCATTAGATAAATTGTCACACAAAATTTTTTTTTCAGTTTCAACACTTACAAAATCGAAAATGAAATTCATTTTTTAGAAGGACTATTTCACGAGCTAAATTTGTATGGATCCGAGCACAACATTGGATATGATCTGATACTATACATTTCCAATAAATCTTATCTTTATAGTCTTTTTCTTTTATATAAATTTGATCGTCATAATACATTTTAGGACATCCTCTTGAAGTAAAACTAAAAATTGTTTTAAATTTTCAGTTTTTTCATTTAGTACTGAATTTTTATCTGTTTCAATTTCGCTATCTAAGTCTTCTTCATTATAAATCTCTAAATCAGATTGAAAATTTTCAGTCTCTAACTCAAAATGTGTATTAATTTGAATATCGCTCATATCACTTACGGAATTTAATAATTCATTTCCAATAGAACAAGTTGATTCGGAATCACTATAGTCTACAAGAGCAGATGGAGAAGATGAAGCGAATGAAGAAGATGATTGAATCGCAGTTGGCGGTTTTATCTGAGACTCAGAGTTGGAAGAGGTATTATTATTATTATTATTAGAATTAATAGGATCCGAATCAGCTAATTTCTTTTTTCGTTTAACATCATTTATTTTATTTCGTGGAATAATCCTATTATTTCTTAAAACTCTGGGTGAAGGATTAGCTTGTTTTTCGTCGTTTAATCCTAAAAGTCTTAACTGATCCTCCATTTAGAAAAATAAATGATAAAAAATAAGATTTTTGAGATATAAATTGCTAGTAAATTTTTTCTTTTTAAACTAACGCAAAAAAAAATTATTTCTATGAAAAAATTCTATATAATTTTGCGCAAATTTTTCTATGTAAATTTATGATAATTTTCTACGAAAAAGTTTTCTAAAAAATTTTTCTATAAATAATTTTTCTATGTATTATTTCAACAAAAATTTTGTATGAAAAGGGGTACAGCCTATTAGGTATCTTTTAGATGAAAAGTACCCAATTGAGCTGACAAATATTAAAAACCCTAAAGATAAACAAAAAGGAACGCAAAATATGGGTATATCTGTAAAAGAATTACTAACAGGTGCAATATTAATGGTTAGATTTTCAGGTCTTCGTATAAGACTACAATCTTTTATATAAGACTACGATATTATTAAAACCGATCTAGTTTCCGACGACATAATTGATAAAGAAACATTTTCGAATTTTGGGAATGGTGATGAACTAGATGTTAAAACGAAAAGAGGTCGAAAAGTAAATACAAATTTTAAAATAGCTAATTTACTTAACATTCTAACATTATTTCTGACTCTTCTTATACCTCCGATTGGATGTATTAAAGTAGAAGCAAATTTTTATTATTGCGAAACCCCTAGTGTTAATAACATTGCTAAAATTCCTATATTAAAAGTCGATGAAGATTGTCACACAATTTATAAGGTAGATCGTCCTTACACCAAGAGAAATCTTAAATTCAGAAAAATGCAGATTTTATTGAGACAGAATCTGGTAATAGATGGAGAAGGTTTTGAATGTTCTAAAAAGCTAGTAGAATTTATTACTAACACAAATTTTTTTGGAGCTAGAAGTCTCGAAAAAAATATTTACAGTATTTAGTTAAGCAAGTTAGAGTGCGAAATTATGGTAAATTCTAAATCATGCGAAGGCTACTCAATGCGGTGTAATAGTAACGGTTGCTAATTTGACGGCTCTCTAAATGAGAGATACATATTTTTAGTAATAATAAAAGTAATCAAATATTCAAAGTAAAAAGTGTTCTACAAAATTGTGGTTACGAGATTTTTGATACTACAGAAGGGTTTTTCTTAACTTATAATAATACTAATTTGGCTAGTGCAAAAAACGATGAACGTGTTATTTACAACTTAGTTTTGTCAGAGAGTGACAGTGTTGAGCTAAACTCGTTCACAGCTCCTGATAAATTACGAGAGGAATTATGTACCGTAAACACTCGATGATTGTACCGGTACATTTTCAAAATTGTACCACCCCTTTTTATGTAGCCATAAGACCAAAAACTTTATTGCGATAATAAAATCGTGGATACAAATCTAAAATTTCAGAATTGTACCATGGTATATCTATCGAGTGTTTACGGTAATATTGAACTATCTAATATAAGAGAATTCCGACTACATGAAAATAAATTCAATTTACTTTATGTTAGAAATAAGTCAATCATTAATTTCTCTATTAATGGAATTATTTTCACACCTAATCGTTCTTTAGTTAGATCTATAGAGTTATCTCAATATGATGACTGTAGTCATGACCTTTTAGTTGAATTAAAGTTTAATAATGTAACACGTAGAGGATACTTAACGATTAATAACAAAATTACAACTGATAACAGTTTTAATTGTGAAAATAGAAAAAATGGGTAAGGAAAGTAGGCAAGAAGATAGCAGTAATAAATGATAAGGAAGTTGCTTTATTAAATCCTGTCTATTTGGTTGAAGTGAATTCGATTGAAAGTGATGTTAATAAATTATCATTTTCTCATGATTCAGAGATCGATTCATTTGAATTATTAAATTTAAATAAAGAATATTTTGAATCGATTTCGAACTTTACGAGTGGTTTTCACGATAGTTACGGTTCTATATTTGATTCACAAATAATTACCTAATCTAAAGAATTCGTGGAATAAATTTTTCGATTATTTGGTAAAAGATTTTTATTTAAGATAATCGTAATAATTTTTTTAATTTTTATTTTTATGTTTCATTCAAAGTTATAAGATATGCATGTAATTTTAAAAGATGCAATAAAAAGTCATGCCCTGTAAAATATGTAAATCATAGAAATCAGAAATATATCTTCCGATATATTACTAAATTAGGTTCTGTATCTAATTTAATATTTTTCAATTTTTTAAATATTTGTTTTCAATTAAAAAAAAAATAAATAAATAAAATTACTATAAATTATATAAATAAAAATAAACAAAGATTAAAAAAAAAAAGTTAAAATTTAAGTTAAAATTTTAAGTTAAAAAAATTCCTTAAAATGGTTTCTAATAAGGACAGGAAATTACTCAAAAAGATGATTAATAATCCTGAGTTTCTTTTTAAAAAAAAGAATAAGTTAATTAGGCGGTGGAGGAGAAAGCATTTGTGGATTCATTTGTAAAGAAAGCATTTGTGCAGAATTATTTCCAAACTTTAACAAAGCTTATATTAGAAAGCAAATAATTCTGACGAATCATTTAACAAATCAAGTTGAAGATTATTTTTAAATGGTCAAGGGGTTTAGATCGTTTAGGAAATTTTCCAGGAAAGAACAAATAGACAATATGGTTATTGCTGGGATCTGTCTTGAGTGATTTGCTCTTCCATCATACTTGTTTTTTTTATTTTAGTTTTTTTTATTTTGTTTTTGTTAATTTTAATTTTTACATTATTTTGAAGCTATTACGTTTCGGATCATCAAGGACGATGATAAGGTCTTAAATGGGGGGGGGGGGGATATGTTACCCACACATTAGCATTCATACATCAGCTTCTCAGTTGATGTGCTTAGCTAAGTGTATATTTACTTGCTGAGAACGTATCTCTGAAGCTATAAGCTTCGAGATGCTGACTAAGCGAATATCTCAGAAGCTAGAAGTTTCGAGATGCTTTCATTTATATTTCCAAACACGTAGACCTTGATTATAAAAAGGAATCCTTTTCTTGGTAGCTTCAGATCAGTTTTTAAGTACTTATTAAAAATTAGTTATTAATATATATAATCCAGTCACATACTAAACATACCTCTCTGGGACAAGGTGACGTTATTTAAGCTGACAAAATTGATAAAGAGATTGATTCGAATTCTCATAATGGTGTAATAGAACCAGAAATTAAAAAGAAAAAAGCCTAATGGCAATGGCAATGGAAATTTAAAAAATTTTTTAACGGTATGTAACCTGGAAGTGTTAAGACTAATGAATGTTTTTCTTAACTTAACTTATCAAACTTACTTGACTCATTTAAAGAAAGATAAAAGGGTAATTCATGATTTATTATTGTATAAGTACAATTGTATTGAATTAAGACATTTAAAACCAGATAAATTAAGAGAAGAGGAATGTAATGTTAAATAAGCTACAATTAGAACGTTTCGACAGCACGACGATAAATTAATTTAATTTATGCTGGTCCCAAGTCAATTGTATTTTATTCAAAAATTTAACAAAAAACAAAAACAATATCAAACAAAAAAAATATAAAGTCGTTTAAAATTTTAAAATATATTTAATAAAAAAATTGTTAAACAAAAAACTCGAGATAATGGAATATGTCGAAGAAAATTAATTGGTAATTAACTAACCACGATTTATCCAAAAGAAAAGAAATTCATCCCTAATCGAAGAATGGCACAAAACAACAAACCAATGAAATTGAAGATGGTCACATAAAGCGGAAAGAGTATAAGGCTTTAGACAAATCATTGAGAAATGATAATTTTGATATCCATATAAGCTCGAATTGATGGACAATATGTTTTGTACGGAAATCGTCATATCTGATGAATTTGAGTTTTAATAATTATTTGACATACTTCATAAAGATGTGGGTCTAATACACATTTATCTAGAATAATAATAAATAAAAAAAGTGGATTACTCTTCCAGAAATGCGTAGTAACAATTCGCATATATGTGCGTAACTAGATAAACGGTTTTGTGTGAACTGAATAAACATTAAATATATATATTATTGACTTTATTGAGGTTGGAATAATTTTTTATTATTCCTTTCTCTTTGTAATTTTGTTTTTTCTTTTTTATTTTAATTATTGATTTTTTTAATCTTTATTTCTTTTTTTTTTGATATTTTTTTGGTCTTGAAGTTAAAACGTTTTGAATTCATCGAGGACAATGAAAGCTTAAAAGGGGCGCATGTTACCCACCTAATATCACAAATGTATCATCTAAGTATTTAATGCTTAAGTTAAGCTAAGGAATTAAAAGCATATGAATAACAAGAGTCTCAGAAGCAAATACTTTCGAGATGCTGACAATGCATTCTAGAGCTTTCTATCATATCTATTTTAGGTGCACATTTGGCACGTACTTGACAGTATAAATAAGGATTCTATTCTTTATAACTTCAGATCGATCCAACAATAAATTAAGTACTTATTAAATAAACTAGTTAAACAATCCTGAATTTTTGTTCAAAATAAAAAAATAAAAAATTATTTAAGAGGTTGAGAAAACTCCAATACATTTTCAAAGAACGAATATGCGTCGGATTATTTCCGAACTTTAATAATGATAATATTCGAAAGCAGAAAATCCTTAAAAATGATCTTACAAATAGAGCTGAAGATTATTTCAAAATGGTGAGAGGATTCAGATCATTCACAAAAAATAATAAAATAAGAAACATTTTAAAACATCGTTATTTATAAGCACGCAATCTTTCGGTATAAAAAGAAACTTTTTTCACAGTAGCTTCAGGTAGAATAATTTAGTATTTAATAAAAATTAACAATATATATCGCAATTTCTATTCAAAACAAAATAAATGGGTGGATACGCCTTAATATTTTTTAAAGTAAAGATTTGCGTATTTTATCCAAATTTCAAAAGGGAAAAAATAATTCCTTTACAAATATTTTTAAAACGAAAACGGATTTAAAAAATTTTAATTTTTTAACTTCATTAAAAATTTTTGAATTTAGCGAATTGAGAAAACTTCTTTATAATAATATCATTTGTTATGAATGTTTTAATTAAAGTATCAAAAGAAAAATTAATAAAAAAATAAGATTAAATATTTTGGTACGTTTCATATTCTTCATTAAAATTGTAAAAAGAAAAGCAAAATATTTTCTCAATTCAATTCTCTCAATAATTTTGAAAAAAAAAAGAATTTACACTAGAATAAAAGATAATAGACATCAGAAAAAGATTTTACGAAGTTATTAAAACTAGATTACCTTGTAGTTAATTTTTTTAATTTTTTTTATAAATAAAGATTTAGAAGTCCCATAAATTTTTTAACTTAAAGTCTTAAAAAAATTATTTAGAGAAAAATTTAGCTAAGCACTGAGCACAACTTTAGTATCTTAAATTACAATCAAAATTTATTTTGAAAAAAATTTTTCTTAATTTACTAAACAGTCTGATCTCGATTTTGTTAATCCTCGAAATTGTTAAGAGTTTTGAAATCACGCTCATCAACATAATCCTTTAATTTTTTACTTGAATTTGTTAACGTTTGATTTTGTTAACATTTTGAACGTTACCGAGACAGTTAACAAAATCGAGGTCAGACTGTATTTATTTATTTATTTATTTAAATTGCTTAGGTCGACTCATTTACTAAAAGAAAAGAAGTCTATCAGAGAGTAAATGAGTTAGTTTAACTAGGCACATCTTAATGATGCCTAGTGACAACTTTTAAATTGTCAAATATAAAATAAAAAAAACATAAGAATAAAAATTAAATATAAAAAATTAAGTTGTAAGTCAAAATTTGGACAAATTTTTACAAATTCCGAAATTATAATTGTACGAAAAGTAAATAAATTATTATTAAACAATATAAAATTGTCGTAAAAATTTAAACTGTATTTAATTTGGATATTTACATGACCATTTGTTTTTATAAAATTCCATTTTAGTTCGAAAGATTAGATTCCCTAAAAATCATATGAAATGGCTGTCTTGGAATCAATCGGCAAAACTTGATAAAAAAAGAATTATTCTTTAAATTATCAAGCGCTCTCTTCTATAAGTTATTACTTTAAATTTTTTTTCAACTTTTTTTTCTACTAAGGGTTTGAATTTTTAAGATAAGAAATTTTTAAGTCGTCGTTATTTTACAAAAGTTTTCAATTTTATTTTTATTTATAAAAAAAACGTGTCAGTAAAGAGATACAAAAATAAAATTTTAAATAAAAAATTAATTCAAGATTTTTCAAAAAAAAAACAACACAAGAATACAATTAAAATCAAAAACATATCAAATTTAGCTGTTTCATCTGGTATTACAGAAGCTGATTCCATTCATTTGAAAAATTTGCTGATACTGCTCATGGTCTTGGTGGTCATATGTGGCTAAAGCATTCGGTGCAGGTGCTGATTTTGTTATGTTAGGTGGTATGTTAGCTGGTCATGACGAGACACTGGGAGAAATAGTTGGATAAACTCAAAGAACTTACTAAAAGAACAACTTTTGTACGCGTTTCTAGCAAGCTAATGAAGTGTATGCTTCAACACATATTCATAAAAGAATTATTGAATTTTTTTTACTCATTTTTAGAAAATCTTTTATTTAAATTTTAGTCAATAAGAAATTGACCGTCTCTTGATAAAAATGGGAAATTTTTAATTATGTGTTTATGTTTAAAAGAGAAATAAGGAGCAAAAAAAGACAAAATAAAGTTTTATAACTATCAATTGTTTTTATTTTAAATTCTAGCTAATCCACAAAATAATTTCATCATTTGATTTAAATTGAAAAAAATAAATGAAATTTAAAAATTTTTTGCAAACTAATAACAAAACAGAAAAAAATTTTTTTTTCCAGTACTGATTTATTGTTGAGTTAGCTTGATGTAACAAGTAAAATGGTGTAATAATGTTTATATCAAATAGACTTTTTAAAGCTGTGTTCAAGTCCATCGCCCAATACTTTTTTTTTGGAAAATTATTGAAACAAATTATATAAATCAAACACAAATAAATCACTGTTACTCACAGCTATGAAACAAATTATATAAATCAAACACAAATAAATCACTGTTACTCACAGCTATGAAACTTTTAAACACAGATCAGTGTTTAAAAAAGAAAAATATAGAAACAGGAAAAGTTGGAAAATTAATTTATGTTATTTAAAATTATATGTTTTAGTGAAACCACTTATAGCCGATTCTGATAGTTGTAGAAAATGAAAATCATTTTATAATTTAACGTTTTTTTTAATTGTTCGTTTTGGGTGATTACAAAACTCTTGAGGAAATAAGGTAAAATCTTGTATGAAATTTGATTATTTCAGTTTATTTATACCATTATGCAAAAAAGCGTATTGATAATTTATATTTAAAGATTTTCTATATTTTTTCGGGGGTAAAATTTTTTTTGACTGTAAAGGTTCAAAGTTTCTGAAATTTTGTAAAGTGTTTATTATTCCAAAGCAAAAATATCAACAATATACAGTGTATCCCCGATTTTATGAACTCCGATTTTATGTATCTTAAAATTTATGAAGTAAAAATAACTCAACCTTTTGAACTCACTCATATGAAAATGTATGTAATATGGTATCCGATTTTATGAACTCTCAATTTTGTGAACTAAATTATGCTTTACAACCGGGGTTCATAAAATCGGGGATAGACTGTATATTTATAATATTTTAGAATTACACATTTTCTGAAAGAGCATAAATATCTCTACTAGAAACTTAAGTTAGTTTGACGAAAAAAAATTTAAAACGGAAAAAATTCGGTAAAATTATTGAAATCATTAACTTTTAATTTTTCATCAAACTTTTGCAATTCTATTTTCGTTCCAGCTATTCTTTACGCTTTTATCTTTTTCGATCCCATAAAAAACAGTCCAATTCATGTTCATTTCTTAGGTCATTAATTCAATTGTTTTTTTCACACCAGAATACTTAAAGATCTTTCGGTGACATAAAAAATGATTAAAAACTCTATTTATTCAGTTAGAAGTTAAGTTTAGGCATTCTTAATCCCACACTTCATCGTTTTTGTTACCCTATTCAAAGATTTAAATTAGTATTCTTTCTTCTGGACCTTTTACACTGCATCTATGCAGTGAAGATTTTTTTTTTGAAAATATAAAGTGGTATTAATAACCGTCAACTGTAGCTTTTTACAGTTACAGAAAGATCTCGAAGTTGAAAATAATAAAAAACTAAAATGGGCTACGGTGAAAAGTTACGATTGACGTTGCAGTGTAAAAGGTTCTTGCATTTTTGTTTAATTGTATAGATAATAAAAAGCAAAATTATCAGAATAAGGTCAGACGGTGAAGATAATTTTTTTAATTCTTTTTTAATTTGACTAGAAAAGAATCGATTCGCTATATCGATGACTAAGAACTTCCCTGGCTCATTAAAATAAAAAAGAAACAAATTAAAAAAAGATTCTATTTTAAAAAAGAAAATATTAAATTTAAAACTAAAAAAATTTTAAAAACAAAATACTCAAATAGTTTTTTAAGGAATTTTATTAATTTCAATAGTTACTTATTTTTCAATTCTCTAAAACTGATTTCTAGTTGTTTCACTTCCTTAAAAAAATAGAACCTCTTTAGAAAAATATAAATTTATTTTTAAAATTAAATTTTCTTACATGGCACATAATTTGGGTCCTACTAAAACACTGACCCCCCATTTTCGAAAAATTCCTGATCCCCACTTATCTCAGCCAAAAAGTGTCCTATCGTCATCTTTCATATGCTATATACTGTAAAATTTTCTGAACTTTCTGAAAATTTAGTTAATTTTCTTATAACTTTATTATTTTTTGAAAAAATTACGTTATTTTACAAATTAAAACTCCTGACCCCCTACTGACCCCCAAATTTGTCCGACTGACCCCAACCGACCCCATTTTTCTTGAACAAACTTTCACGAGCTTTCTAGAAATGTATTCATTTTTTTTCCTGGATGCGTAGTTTTTTTGATATTTTTATAATATAAAAATACATACTAATTTCAAAATAATGATTCCAAATATACTTTTCGATATACCAATCGATTCAAAAAAAATGAATACATTTCTAGAAAGCTCGTGAAATTTTGTTCAAGAAAAATGGGGGTCGGTTGGGGTCAGTCGGACAAATTTGGGGGTCAGTAGGGGGTCAGGAGTTTTAATTTGTAAAATAACGTAATTTTTTCAAAAAATAATAAAGTTATAAGAAAATTAACTAAATTTTCAGAAAGTTCAGAAAATTTTACAGTATATAGCATATGAAAGATGACGATAGGACACTTTTTGGCTGAGATAAGTGGGGTCAGGAATTTTTCGAAAATTGGGGGTCAGTGTTTTAGTAGGACCCCATAATTTGAACTTGGTGGATTGTAAGTGAACAATCATTAGAAAATTCATTTTCTTTTTCGAGTCTTTCATGAATCTTTTGTAATTTCTCAAATTTTTTTTTTGAATTTTCGAGAGTAAATAGAGTAAATAACATTTCGAATTAAATAGAGTAAATAACAGTTAATTGGACATCAGTAACATAATCGGTTAAATTAATAAAACCAATTTGTCTTTGGACAAGTTTTAAGACCAGGAACTAAATCAAATTTTTATCAAATTTAAATATTACTTTAAAAATTATTTTAAATTAACTTTTCGATCCGTAATCTCATGATCGAAAAGTTAATTTAAAATAATTTCCATCCTTTCTGATGGAGGAATTTCAGGATTATGAATAAAAATCTCTTCCTCAATGATACCACACCATCATTTGACTTTAAAATTGAAAAAAAAAAACGACTTAAAACTAAATTTTCAGTTTTAGACCATGCATTTAAACTAGATTAATTTTTTTAATAAATATTTGGAATTTAATTTTTTTTTTTAAATATTATTTTTTGCAGTTTAAATGCGGTGTTAAAACTAAAAATTCGGTTTAAACTCCGCATCAAAAGTATGTAGAAAAAAAATTCAAAACACAGGATAGATGCATGGGAAAAAAGCGAAATTTCGGTTTTTACCCCTGGGGTTGTTTACGCGAGTTTACGGTGATTAAAATTTTTATTTTAGGAATTAGATTTGGTCAACAAAAAAATCATCGAAAAAAAAAGCTAAAACTAATTTTAAAGTAATATTTAAATTTGATAAAAATTTGATTAAGTTCCTGGTCTTAAAACTTGTCCAAAGACCAATTCGTTTAATTAACGGCGTACCCGTACCAGTACCGCACCCGTAGCGAACCTGAACCCATACCAGAAAAAAAAAATTTTAATGATTTTTAATTTTTTTAAATAAATTTAACCGTACCGTACCAGTATCAAAAAAAAAAAATTTTTTTTTTGTTACGAATACCTCTTTGTTGAGGTCCTTTTAAGTCTATCACATTAGACAATAGCTTTCAAAAGTCATCTAAGATTCTTCTCTTGATCTCTAAGATTGTGTCTTAGACAAGATTAATTGAAAAACTTGAACAAAAAAGAATTATTTTTTAAATTATCAAGCTCTTTAATTTTCATAGAACATTAATTCTATAAGGTATTTCTTTAAATTTTTTTTCGACTTTTTTTTCTAGTAAGGGTTAGATTTTTTAAGATAAGAAATTTTTGAATCGTCGTTATTTTACACAAGTTATTAATTTATTTTTATTTATAAAAAAAAACGTGTTAAAAATTTCAAGTCAGTAAAGAGATACAAATATAAAATTTTAAATACAATTAAATCCAAATACTGAAGCGTTATAGTTATTTTTTTTGAAGCTCCTATAAAAAAAAACTACAGTTTCTTTTTTATACTCGCTTTCATTCTCTTTTTTTTATCAAAAAAGAAATTTAAATTTAAATTTTTTTTTGTTGAAATTTTAGTCTAAAAATGCCTCGCATTGACACTGATATTAAACTAGACTTTAAGGATGTTTTAATTAGACCAAAAAGAAGTACCATTAAAAGTCGTAGTGATGTAAGTTTTCTTTTTTTCTCTGTGATCGATTTGTCATAAAAATAAAGTTATAATTTTATATTTTTTTGTTAAGGTTGAGTTAAAACGAGATTATACTTTTTGTAATAGTAAACAAAAATATTCAGGTGTTCCGATTATAGCGTCCAATATGGACACTGTTGGAACATTCTCAGTTGCTAAAGAAATGTCTAGAAATAGTTTATTTACAACAATAGCAAAGCAAGTAAGTGTTCAAGAGTGGATTGATTTTGCTAAAGAGAATCCTGAACACATATCGAATGTGGCTGTTTCCTCTGGTATTACTGAAGCTGATTCCATTCATTTGAAAAATGTACTTACTGCTGTTCCTGAAATTGGATATATTTGTCTTGATGTAGCTAATGGTTACACGGAATATTTTGCTGAGTATGTCAAAAAAACTCGTGCTACTTATCCGAATAAAACTATTATTGCTGGTAATGTAGTCACTGGTGAAATGGTTGAAGAGTTAATTTTATCTGGAGCTGATATTGTAAAAGTAGGTATCGGTCCAGGTTCAGTTTGTACAACACGTATTAAAACTGGTGTTGGTTATCCTCAATTATCAGCTGTACTTGAATGTGCTGATGCTGCTCATGGTCTTGGTGGTCATATAATATCAGATGGTGGTTGTGTATGTAGTGGTGATGTGGCTAAAGCATTCGGTGCAGGTGCTGATTTTGTAATGTTAGGTGGTATGTTAGCAGGACATGATGAGACACCAGGAGAAATAGTTGAAAAAGATGGTAAAAAATTCAAGATGTTTTATGGTATGTCAAGTGCGACGGCAATGGAAAAATACTATGGTCAAGTAGCGGATTATCGTGCAGCTGAGGGAAAGACTGTACATGTGCCATATAGAGGACCTATTCAATCAACTATTCAAGATATCTTAGGTGGTCTGAGAAGTTCATGTACTTATGTAGGAGCTGCTAAACTCAAGGAACTTAGTAAAAGAACAACTTTTGTACGTGTTTCTCAACAAGCTAATGAAGTATATGCTTCAACAACTATTAATAAATAAAATTATTAAATTTTTTTTGCTCATTTTAAGAAATTTTTTTCTTTAAATTTTAGTCAATAAACAATTATTAAACCTTTTTTATAGACTTAAATTTTTACAGAAGCGTTTAAAGTAATTTCAAAATAAAAGGCTTAGTTAACGATCTAAAAATGATTTCAAAAGAAGATTATTTAAAAATGAAGCAGAGTCAACCTTTTTTAAGTAAATTGGTTTTGAGGCTTTTTTTATTTTGACTTAATATAAATCGAAGCATCGAAGGATTATTCAGAACTGGGAGCCAGTTACAAGTAGAAAAAACTGGGGGAAATTGAGTCTTCTTTTTCTTGAAAGAGTACAAAGAAGGGCAACAAAATTTCTCAAATCAATCAAAGATAAGCTTAATTATTATTATTACAAGAAGGTATGACTGACTGCTCGGAAGACATCTTCTTCCCTTCAGCCCCCTTTGTACTAATTTTTATTTGAATAAAATAAAAAAATTAATTTTGGTTGAAAAGTAAAAACAAAACAAAAAAATTAATTTAAAAGTAAATACTGATAAACACGTGATTTTAAGCTTGTTGTTTCATTATGTTTTTCTCTTTTTTTTCTCTTCATTTTCTTGGGTAAAATAAAGTAAAAAATATGCTAAAAATAGTAAAATAAAAAAAAAACATAAAAATAGAGAGTAATTGGTCGAGTTAGTAATTGATTAATTGGTCGAGAATGGAGAAAAAGTTTCTTTTGATTTTGTTGGACTCAGGCTCATATTCATCACTTAACAAAGATATACTTAATGGCTTAATTCAAAATGTACAAATTGGTAAATGGCCTTGAGAAAGTCAAATAAGTGAATTATGCTAAGAGCTTAGCTGTCAATTTAGGAAGACGAAATACTTGTGAGAAAAATAAATAGCTAAGTTCATGTGTCACAATTTTATTGCAATCAAAATTGTGTCTACGTGGAATAATTTACGTAAAATTTGGGCAATTTTAAGTTACGAATCAATAGATCAATTCAATTAAAATTGGATGCAACTTTTTATTTATTCATTTTTAAAAATATTTAAGCATCCATGGTGATGCGACATGATATGTCACTTTTATAAAATCAAAATTTTTTTTAAATCGATTTTGTAAAGTGTCCCATACAATAACAGTCCTTAAACTCTTTTTACTAATTCAATTAGAAAAAAGATTAATTAAGATTAATTTTATTAAAGTTTAATAAAATTAATCTTTGTTATGCTATTTTTTAATTTTTTTTAATTGCGTATTTAAATTATTTTTAAATGTTTTTGCATGTTAAACTTTCAAAAATAAGTACGCAATTTCTCAAAAATTAAAAATAACCAAAAAGGCTATTGGCTGATTTATATAAGGTGAGTTTAAAAAATTTAATTAACATGATAATGATAAGGACACAAGGTTGCATGTTAGCCTTGAGACTGAAAAAACTGAAAAGTCAACTGAAAAATATAACAATGTAAAAAGCAATTATTTGAGTAATTCAGTAAGTTTAATAACTTCGAAAGTTTTTTATCAGAGTTTGATGATTTTTGTTAAATGTGTAAATTGAGATAAATAAATTAATTATCAAGATTTTTTATAACTTTGAATTTTTCAAAATTAGCGTTTATTTTTTATCTCAATTTTACTTTACAAATAACTTTATTTTTTCAAAAATACTAACTCTAAAATTTAAAAAATATCTTACATATAAAAGTGAGAAATAAAAAAAAACACTTGATAAAATTACTGAATTAAATAAAAAGCTCAATTTTTATGAAATAGTTCAGCTTAAATTTTAACTCATAAAGAGATTACTTGATATTATTTTAAAAAATAAGTTTTGTCACCATACATAAAAAATTTGGAAAAATCACAAAATTTAAAAGACTACTAAGTTGTTAAACAACTGAAAGGTCTCGGTTTAAAACATTTTTTGCTTATCGGGTCATGGGTTAAACAAGTAGGAGTATTTATTTTTAAATTTGAAACCAAAATAAATTCTCTTAAGGTTTAGAAAAAATTTTGCTTTCAAATCAGTATCCCGACTTAATTATCAAAATAACTTTTTACCATAAAACTTTTTGAATCGATAAAAAAAAAACATTAAAACAATTAGAAAAAAAAATGATATTTCAAATGTCTAATTATTGTTTTATGCTAATTTAATAGTTAATTAACTTCAATTCCCCCATTAACTTGAAATATTTTTTTATTCTCCTAGAAAATCCCTTTTTTTTTCTATTACAAAAATATATTATTGCTACTGCTTCAACTACAACTGCTACCTTTAATATTTTTACATGAGATTAACAAGTACAACTCTACCTTACTCTCTACCGTTGTCACATTTCAAACACTCTTAAAATTGATGTTTTTACTTAACAGATATTTTCTTATCTCTTGATCTATGTCACTTAAAAATATTAAAAAAAAATAAAAATATCATTTTCAATTATATAGAAGAGAACCGATATATTTTTTTTTTATTTATTTTTTTTTCGAAATATTCAATTAAACAAATTGAAATTTTATTTTTATTTTTTTTCTAACCAATCAACAAGTCGTTTTTATTCGATTAGAATAAAATTGACTGTTTTGAATGGTTGACTAAGACTACTGCTAGATACTGATGATTCTTCTTCTTTTTTTTTTTAAATTCTATTTTCAATTTTTGGAAATTGTATAAAAACTTGGTGAAAATTCTTCTAAGAAATTCAATATAATTTCTAATTATTTTTCTAACAACAACAATAAAAAAAATAAAATGGATACCCTACTTAACCAAAATTATTCGAGTTATACAGACGAGTCATACCAGTATTATAATTCGGTATCGTCTTATGGCAGTGATAATTCATCATATGAATCAAATTCTTTTTATCCTAATGAATATAAGTCTGATGAGAATATAGAGACACCAGTTAAAACAAGTACCCCAGAGCTTAAAACAGAGTGCAAAGTAAAAAAACCAGAGACAGCTAATCAAAAATCTCAACAATTAAGCATTTTAATATCGAATCAAATTTATAAAAATTCATTGAAAAATGAGTTTTATACATCGGATCCGAATATACAAGTTAAATTAGAGACTAGAAATTTGTGGTTGCAATTTGCTTCTATAGGAACTGAGATGATTATTACTAAGTGTGGTAGACGTATGTTTCCAACATTTAAAATTAGTATATCGGGCTTGGAACCCGAGGCAAAATATATCTTGTTAATGGATATAGTACCAGCTGATGATAATAGATATAAGTATAATAATTCAGAATGGAATGTGACTGGTAAAGCTGAGCCTCATACTCAAGGTAGATTCTACGTACATCCGGATTCACCAGCAACTGGAATTCAATGGATGAAACAAAGTGTTCTTTTTCACAAAATGAAACTTACTAATAATGCTATGGACCAAAATGGACATGTAAAAAAAAACACTTTTATTTTTTTATTAAAAAAAATTTAACTTGAGATTTGCTCTTAATTTATTTTTTGAAAGTCTTGAAAATTTCTTATACCTTACCGTAAAACCTTGTTTATAAGCGACACCTCAGACCCTTTTTTTCAATCAAAAATTTTAATTTTGTTTTATTTTAATAGACCCCTTAAACTCTACCAGAAATGTCACAATAAGATATTAAATTAATTTTTCTAGAGTATTATTTTTCCTTTCAAAGAGCCGATTTTTAGTCGCTTATAAGCAAGGACCTTAAATTACAATTTCCGATATTCACTAAATATCAAATTTTTAAGATATCTTTTAAATTTTTTTTTTTCGGGAATCAGAGGTTTTTTATTTTTTAGGCCATTTTATCGCTAAATATTTAAAAATAACTGATTATTTTGGTCTTAAAAGAAACTTCAAGAAGTGCTTGGGAAAAAAAATTTGGAAAAATTTTATCTGTATCTTTTTGGTTAAAAAAAAATTTCTGTACTTTTTTAAGCACTTAATAATTTTTTCTTGGGCAGCTTATTGATGATTAATTAAGCAGACCTTTTTTATAAGAGCAAATAATTTAAAAAATATTTTTTTCAAGATTATATTGAACTCAATGCATAAATATCAGCCACGGTTACATATAGTAAAAACAAATGATTCAAAAAGCATGGAATTTAATCAAGTTAATACGTTTATATTCGAAGAAACTGTTTTCATAGCCGTCACAGCTTATCAAAATGAACTAGTAAGACATTAATAATAAAACCATTTAGCCAAAACAAAAAAATTATTTTATTTTTTAATTTAAGATAACTCAATTAAAGATAGATAATAATCCGTTTGCTAAGGGTTTTAGGGATAATGGACATGGAAGAAAGTAATAAAAATTCAAATAAAAAGAAAAAAAATAACATTTTTATAATTATTTATTTTGTTTAAAGGGAGCATCGGGTGCATTTAAAACGTTATGAATTAGAATTTGCTAAGCGAGAAAATGAAGCTAAGACGATCAAAACAAAAAAAAAGAAAATTAAATTAAATAATGAAAATTTTAAGATAGAAACTATGTACACGGAACAAAATTTTTATGATCCTTCAGTTTGTAAAATTGAACCAGTAATTACAAATGAAGATCAAATAAGCTATCAATCTTATGAATATCCTAATCAATATATTGAAAATTTAAATTATTCTAATCAATATTCACATGAATATACTCAAATTTATGACGAGCAAGGATATCAAGAAGCAAATGGAAATTTCATTAACAATGGATATCAGGATTATTACTATTCAAATCAAGATTATTATTATTATCAAGAAGCGTCATATCAATATCAAAATTATTCTAACACTTTTTAAAACAAGTGTCACACACAACAAAAATTTTTTTTTTCTTAACTTTTTTTTAATTCTAATTGCAATATTTATTTAATAAATTTTTTTTATTTTAAATTAAATTTTATTTCTTGAAATTATCGATATAATTAGAAGACATGTGCTTGTTTAAGCGATTAATGACTTTTAAACTAGCGAAACAAACAAAATAAAATTTTCTGTAAATCTTTGGGGATTTCTACTAGTTTTAATTTTTTTCAACTAATTTATTTTGAGTTCTCTTTTTAAAACAATTGAGATCTAATTTAAACTGGCATGTGTATCGATAAAGTTTCTCTTTTGTTGTTGCTGTTATGGCTTTATGATTATTATCTTGATCGTGGGACTGATAAAAGCTTAAGCAATTATTTTTATTTATAAGTCATTTCGACAAACTTTATCGAGTGATAATTTTCGATAAATAAAAGCTATATTATATCTACTAGAGGGATTAATTATGTGGCAATATAATGGACCCTGTTCAAGGTCCAGTAAAGTCTACAATCCAGTCCTGAAATAAGGATTTTAAAAAATATAGCGACAAAATTAGTTTTAATGCAATTAAAAAAGACTTTTTTCTGATAAGTTTCCTTTTTTTCTTTAACTTCTACTCAACAATCTAGCTCTATGTATTTTCAGATATAAATTTTGAATAGAAATCGGTAATTTTTATTTACCGTATTCACTCGATAGTTGTAGCGGTACATATTTAAGATTTTTGATTTTGTGTCCATGAGATAAAAACACATTTGTACTCGAAAAGATGGGGTATATTAGACCGGGATAACTTCGAATTTGGATCGGATATTCTTTTTGTTTTAGACCGGATTTAAAAAAAAAACTTTTAATTTCAATTAAAGAAAAAGATTATAAAGCATCTTATTTCAAACAAATATTCTAATTTTATCAATCTTAATTATTTTCCAAAAAAAACTTAAATATTAATTAAGAAAAAATAATTGAAAATTTGTACAAAAGGAAGTCGATTAAATTTACAAAATTAAACCAATTTTTTTTTGAAAAAAAAATTTCAAGATTTAATCAGAAAAAATGATTTATGGTTTGAATGTATGGTCTAAACTGAAACTTAGTTGTACCTCAAATGATTATGTGATGAAAAAAAAAAGTTGAAATGTTGGTTCTGAACTTATTTCAAGAAAAACCATAGCTATCACAGACAATTAAATTTAAAATGTATTGTGAGCCCGATTAACTTGTAACGTGACGTCACCTGGCGCCATTCGACGCCATATGACGTTATCTGACGGTAAATATATATAAAATCTTACGTCAGATGACGTCACATTAGAAGTTAATCAGAACCACTGTATTCATCACTTTTAAATTAAATATTTTATTGTAAATTGTTAATTTTTTTTTCTTCTTCAACCGTAATCGCTTAATCTTTTGAGTTACAACTAAGTTTTCAGTTTTAAACCATACAATTAACCCATAAATCAATTTTTTTAAAAAATTTTTCCAGTATAAAGAAAAAAAATTCAAAACACAGGAAAGGTGCATGGGATAAAACCAAATTTTATGTTTTTACCTAGAGGTGTTTACGAAAGCTTACTCTTTTTTTTAAAATAAACTTAATAAAATAAGTAAAAAAAATTTTTTTTCCTTTTGTATCGAGATTAATTTGAATTAGACCTGATTTAATTTTGGAAATATAACGGTTCAATTTACCCCCTTTTTTGGGTAAAATAGTGTTTTTGTACCATGGTGAAAAAACATCCAACATTCTATAAATACATCTAAAATTATTGCAAAAAAAAAAGGTTTTATGATAAATTTTGTCTCTTTATCATTTCCGATGGGTCTTTTAAAGACATTTTATATTCTTCTTCGATAGTTCGGCCTACGGCCTCACTTTTAAACTTTCCTGGCTGAAGGTAGTTTTTTTTCATTTTATACATTTTTTTTTAAATTAACATACTAATAGCTTTCGTTTGTTATTCGTCACATAAAATTCCTTAAATGTCAGAAAAATTAATATTCGCCATTTCGCTCTGGATTGGGAGTATGTCCTCTTTTAAATTCACCATTAACCTAAGCCGTAATTCGTTCCATTCATAGTAATATACGGAGTATGTAATAATATGTAACCATGTTTTTAAAAATTCTATATTATTTTAAGTATTTTGATTCAAAATAACCAAAAAAATGATTAGTTAAGTATCAGAATAAACTAGTTTTAATGAAAAATGACTAAAAATTGTTCTAATAATTGTTTTACTCAATTTTAACTTTATTAAAACGATTAATTTCGTTTATTCAAAAGATAACAATTGAAGAAATTAACGCTGAGGTAAAAAAGAATAAAACGGAACTCTAGACAAAAGAACAAGAATTAGTAAAAATGACATAATTTAAAAAAATTAATCAAAATCCAGGCAGAAAATAATGTGCATTTAGAATTTTTGGCGATACATCAAAAAGAATTAACTTTAATTAAAAGTTAATTAATTTTTTTGATTTTATATTTTTTCCATATTTTATATTACTATTCTTTTCTTATTTTATAAATTATACCGAACTATTAATTTGTCCTAGTACTAGATTACCTATTGCTGATAAAAGGGCGCTAAACCTTCAAGCAGCTGACCTAGCGGTTATTTTTTGTAAATAAATAAATAAATTACCCTTTACCATTTAATACGGTTCTTCTTTAAGCTTCATCACTTTTAGTAAGAAATAAAGAAGTTTAATAAACAAAATTAAAAGTATTGAATGTCAATCAAATTTTGAAAAAATAAATTTATTTCCACATTTAATTTTAAGTCTATTTAAACTAAAATTAGAATATAAAATAAAGTCATTTGTTGCTTTTTTAAAATTTTCAATAATTTCCTTAAAAAAACAAAAATAAATTTCTAAATAATAAAGAATATTTTCTTTTTAAAAACCTACTTTAATACGTAGGCTAGAGTCTTCATTTAATTTATCCTCATTTTGAAAATCAAATGTTAAATAAGCGACACTAATGTGGAATATTGGATTCTTTCATTAAAAATAAAATAAAAAAAAATATTGGAATTGAGTTTTTTTAGTTTTACATACTTTATAATAAAGTTGAATAGATTTAGATGTTGATACCAAAGCTGTATTGACATTTTTTACTAATTTTTCCAAATTTTCTCTTGTTTCTTCTTCATTTAAATTCAATTTTAAAGCCACAAAAACTTGAGTCTCTAATTTAGTATTCTCAAGTTCATTTTCACCATGCTCATAAATTTCTATTTGACTTAGACTACTCGGTAAAATAATCACATCTTCTAACTTGCATGAAAAACTTATATAAAAAAACATAAATTTATTGGAAAAAAAATTAAAAATATTTTAATATTACGCTTTTTGATTCATGACCTCTTTTTGAACATTTTCTATTAAAATTTTTGATTGTGAATTTTTCAATAGAAAAGGCTTTGATAGACTTATATGAAACTCATCCAATAAAGACACACTTTTTAACTCCTTGATATCCTTAGTATTTGTTTTAAGATAATCGACTAAATTCTCTAAATATTCGAAGCCTTTTTTATCCAATTCGACTAAAAATTATTTTAAAAATTAAAATAAAAAAATTTTGAATTTTTTTAATATTTCATGTACCTGGTAGACTTATGTGAATTAACCATTTTCCAGGCTCGAATCTAAGCACAAATTTAGAAATTGGTGAAATTTTTTGTCTCTTTAAAGCAGACTCTTCATTTCCAGACTCGTTTTTTAATTTTTCACAACTTGAATCCTCACTTCTTTTCATTTCAAAAATTTTGAAATTATTTTTTTTTTATTTTAGGAGCATTAGAAAATTTTCTTGACGTTTATACAAATACTTTTACCCAAATATTAATTTTATATTTTATGCTAAAAAAATTTAAAATAAAAAATTTGAAAAAATTCAAAATTAAAAAATGAACCGTTTCGTCCATGGTGTCCAAAGTGAAACGGAAGTTTTAGATCAAGAGCAATCACTGGACCAAAATATTCAAATAGCTCAATTTAAAAATTTGAGAATTCGCTTCGAATCAACTTTAAAGTCTCAATTCGATTCAGAACTACTAGATACTATTGACAAAACAGATTTAAGTAGAATACCTCAAAATGATCAGATTAGTTTTTTGATTGATTTTTTCAATCAAATAGACCTTTCGTCACAAACAAACTCGAATTATGTCTTAATGATTAACAAAATAAAGACTCTAACAACATATTTGGATTTTATGAATGTTGACAAAAATGATTCTAATTTTGATTTTTTAAAAAATCAATTAATTGAGTAAAAAAATTTTTTTTAATTTTTAAGGGTAAAATTTTGTAATTTTTTGAAAAGATTTTTAGTGACCAAATTGGATTTCATGTTCAATAGACTTAAAATATCAAAGTCAAGTGATGTTACTAATAATCTAAACACTTTGATTAATCTAATGCTTAAGCTAATGAGAAAATATTTTCAACCTGAAAAATTAATTCTGCATTATAAGAAGTTTATCACTTTTTTGAAAATAACAAGTAAGAATTTCTTAAGAAAAAAAAATTGCTCTTAATAAACCTTAAACTCGAATTCTATATTTCTTTTAGAAAATAATAAAATTTCAAATGAATTATTGAACATTTGGAATGAGCCAAATTTAGTTATTTATAAAGATAATAAGGATCAATTACTTCCCATTCTTAAGAAAGTAAGTTTTTGTCTTTAAAATTTATTTTTTATTTAAAATTCTCAAAATCGTTTTTAATTTTAGAACTTGTCAAATTCGGACTATAAAATTCGTTCAAAATGTCTATCAATTTTAACTTATCATTATACATTCAAAAGAACTGAATCCGACGATGGATACGCCGAATTCAAAAATAAGATAATCAAAATTTTATTAAATTTTTTAGACGATCCTGATCCAAGAGTTCGAATAACTGCTCTTGAACTAATGGTAAAAAAAAAATCTTAATAAAAAAAATTAAATTTTCTAATTTTTATATTTCAAGATTTTGCTACATTGTAATGGTATTAGTGTCTCAGTGGATCATTACGATGATATAAAACAAAATTTATACGATGATTTTGATCAAGTACGGCTTCTTTCTACTCAAATGATCTCCCTCCTTGCCTTCTCTTATCCAGAATTGTAAGTCTAAAACACTAAAACATTAATTTAAGTGCATAAAATTTCAATTTTTTTTAGTCAATTAAGTTTAACTAATGGTCAAAAAGATGTTGAAGAAGAAAAAATTCGTCTGGCTGATGACGTATTTTCAAAAGTTTGTTTCATGATAAATGACATAGCATTAGAAGTAAGAGTGTGTGCAAGTAATTTATTGGTAAGTTCAACTCACTAAACATTTCATCTTAATTTTATTTAATTTTTCGGTTCTAAAGGGCAAAATAAATTTAGTTAGTTCAAGATTTTTGCTTCAAACTCTGGATAAGAAATTGATGAGTGATTTAAAATTGAGAAAAATTCAAAAATTTCGACAAAAAACATTGGTTTCAAATGAATTCGGTGGAGCATCGGGTTCGTCGGGAACAATAATAGGCGAGTCAAGTGATTCACAAATAGACGAGGATGACAATTTAAATTTAATAACCCAAGGTGCATGTGGTGCTTTTATCCACGGTTTAGAGGATGAATTTTTAGAAGTACGTTCCGAAGCGGTCGATTCTTTATGTAAATTAGCCATAAATTGTCCAAAACTAGCCGCCAAAACTATCGATTTTCTCGTCGATATGTTCAATGATGAAATAGAATTGGTTCGTTTGAAAGCAATTTTGGCATTAAATAAAATATTGCATTATGTACTACTTGGTGATGATCAAATAGACATTGTTGTTTCAGTAATTGAGGATAGCTCTTTTGATATTAGAGAATCATTAAAAGATTTATTATCAAATTGCAAATTGGCTACTAAAATTGGTCTCAGAAAAACAGTTCAAGCATTACTTAAAAATTTAAATAAATATCCCAATGACAAAATGTCAATTTGGAGGTAAATATCTCTTATTTATATTTATTTAATTTTTAGTATTAAAGGTGGGAATACAAAGCTTTGGATTGCTATCAAAAACATATTTTTTTCGGTTTTCTAGACCATTTCTTCCTTTAAAGACAGGTATCAACACTTCTTGATGGCCGTCGAGAAAAAAAAAATTTTTCTTTTACATTAAGAGAGTTTTTTGATAGAAAATTGCTTAATTTATTAAATCTTTATTTAAAATATTATTTTAAATACTAATACTTAGACACTAATTCTCACTATTCATGAATTCTTATTAATGTTGTTATGTCTTTTTTCCATTAATGACGTACAATTAACTTTACTCAAAAGTTATGTAGGACATTTGACCCTGAAAGTTTGAACTTGCTTGATAGCAGTCTTTTTGTAAAGTTCGATCTCAGTTCGAACAGCTCGATCTTTTCAAGAAAAATTTAACAACAAAATTTTTTTGGCAAATATTGTATCAAGATTAAAATTTTTCCCAAAAAAAAATTTTCAGAATTATAAAAATTTTTAAATTTTTTTTTAGATTCGGACTCCACTACTCAAAAGCTTAATCTTTAAGATACTTTCTTCTGAGTATTTTAAAATTATAAACAGATTATTAAGTTTTTCATGAAGTTTGAAGAATAGGATTACCTAGATTTTAATAAAAAAAAATTTAACTGCTGATACAAGTCAAATGAAAATTAAATTATTTTTATTTTAGGTGTTTTAAAAATTTGGGTCGAAACCATTCAAAATTTGTGATGTCTCTGATTTCATATTTAATCAATTTACATCCGTTTATCGATCTTATCGAACCAGATATAAACGATAATTTTTGTAAGTAAATAATAAAAACATTTTCCTATTTAATTCTTCATTTAATCTTAATTTAATTTAAGACATAAGTACCTTGATCATGATATTAAATAGCGTTAATCAAAACTCAGCTATTATACCTCTATTGCCAAAATACATATTCAACCATTACTTCTACATAAAACTCAAATTACCCAATTTAATACCTTCAATAAAACTAATTGAAAATTATTCGAATTCAATCAACATATTGAAACCAATAGAATTGGTTATCGATGAAGAAAATAAAGAAAATATGACGGAAGAGACGGTCAAATCGGATGAAATGATCTCATTTTTTTTAAAGACAAAATCAAGTCTTAAAAATTTAAGTCAAAATACAGACATGGCTACTGATGGACGATTGGTTAAATTATACGAATCATTTAGCAATGACTTGTCACATCTATCCGAAATGGATCTACAAGAAGGTCAACAAAATATATCGATAATATGCGAGATAATGAAACTCTATTTAGAGTGTTTTTTAATAGTTAAAAAACAAAATATGAAAGGAGAGTCGAATGAATCAGGTGATAAAATTCACTATCAAAGATTAATACAAATCGAACAAGCTTTATTGACTAGTATTCGTTTAATACTTTTGTACAAAGGTTATCAAATAAGTGAAAAGGTCACTATTTTAAAAATGTATTTGTATTTGAGAGCCTTGTATTTAAGAGAATTTTATTTGAGAAAAAATCTATTCAATTCATTTTTAAATTCTTATTTAAAATTGAATATAAATCGTAAGGATTTCATTAAAGAATGTCGACTCTATGTTTCACTACTTAAATATTTTGAGAATTTATTGGACTCAAAATATAAGTGTGAGTTGTATAAGATTATTCACGAGTTACCAATTGAATTGCCTGGGTCGTTTAAATTATTAAGTAATTCTGGTTTAAATGATGCCAATAATCTTGAAATATTGCTTTTGAGCGAAGATCAAATTGAATCAAATTATGAAAAAATATGTCTGGATTTAATTGAACCTGTTGATAATTTGGACAATCCGATTAGATTTCAACCAGGACTTGTTAGTTTGATTAAAATTAAAGCTACTTTGTATAATTTTACAAGATTTGATAATTTGTTTATTCAAGTAAGTCACTAAGTTTTATTTATTTTAACCATTTAGTCATTAAAATTCAAAGTAAACACTTGTTCAAACATGTTCGAACACTGTTTTATTTGTGTTCAAGTTATTCCATCTTCTTAAATCTTTCTTAATTAATATTTAAGTTTTTGCTTTGTGGAACTAATTTCGAAGAAAAAGACCACATTTCAGACTTTTTCAATTTGAATTTTTTGATCGATAAATTTTGACGAAAAACAAGTTAATAGAATTTATGCTATCCTAGAATACAAGTAAGCGTCGTTAAGCTCTTATTTCTATCTCCTAAGCGCTTTTTTTTTGGGCTTGAGACACACTAACTTACCCTAAAAAATTACAAATCTTCGCTTTGAATTATAATAAATCAAGCCTTGATCAGTTCCTAGATCAAATTCAGGGACTCAAAAAGTTTTTTTTTTCCACTTAAAACTAAGCCTTGAGTCGAAATTGTTATTTTTCTCTATTTTAGAAGACGTTGCTAAAGAATTGGTTAATACAAACCTGAATTTATTCTCGTCTTCTGATAAAGAAAAAAAAAAAGAAAATTTTCACTTATTAATACGATAGGTTAAGCAAAAAAGACTATATTTTGTCAAAATAAAAGAGAACCTACAAGCTTGAAAATAAATACTTGATCTAATATATTTCTTTTGACTGTTGATTTCATTTTTTGACCTCTTTTGAATGAAATTACTGGTCAAAAAAATCTCTTTCGGCGTTCAAATTCTTTGATTTTTTATGATAAGGTTCCCCAAACGATAAATCCTAAAGTTTAATAAAAACTTTTCAACTCATTTAAGGAACAAAACGTTTGAATTTTAAAATTTAAATATTGAAGATCGATTTATTCTCTTTAAAACTTACTATAAGTTTTGTGAAATTAAAAGCTATTTTAAAAATAAAAAAGTTATTTCTTACAGTATTTTTCAAAAAATAATTTGAAATTCAATTTTCAAAATTTATTTATTCGAATGTTGCCTTATCACATGTTTAGTAAATATTTACTCTACTTCAAAAATGAATAATTTGAGTCCGATTTTTCCGAATTACGAGGAGTAATCAGGTTTCGAAAACACCTAAAATAAAACTAGGGCTTATGGTCAGGGGAACCTTTTTGAAATTTTGGACATTAAAAGAACCTTGAAGTATATAAAATTTATCCGTCCTTTGAGTGTTAGCTTTTTAAAAATTACTAATTTCTTTTATTTATGGCTTAACTATTTCATAAGTTTTATCATTGAATTTTAAATAACTCATTCTAGTATCCTCATTTAATTATTTTAAATTTTGTCAGATTACATACTCGGATAATGACAAGCAATTTATACCTATAGATTCCTATTCTATAAAACACTTGAGCCAGAATAAGCACATTTTAGACACTAGTGTATATTTATCCAACTTAGCTTTAACAGGTATAAAAAAATTCCTCTTAATATAAATAAAAAAAAATTAGCAAAAATTTTTTTTTAAAGATAATTGTATGATCAAAATGTGCATAACAATGCTAATTGATGAGTTTAACGACATAAAAGAGAATGTTGGTTCCAATTGTGATCTCACTAATGAACAATCAACCGAGAATACATTGACTAAAATGTTGAATTCGACATCAAATTCAAATAATCTAAACGAGAAAATCCTTAAGAATAATCTATATCCTATTGAACTTTCAAACAATGTCAAAATATATTTTGAACCTTTGGCTCGTAAATTTCATTAGAAACAAATTCATGTAAATTTTTTTCGATTCTCATTTAAACTTTTGTTAAATAAAAATTTTTCAAATAAAAACTAAAAAAAAATTTTACAAAAAATATTTTTTATTTTTTTATTTTTAATCCTCATTTTCCTCATCGTTTTCTTCATCAGACGAGCTAGGTAACATATCTTTATCTATGCTATATCCACTTGCTTCAACAGTGTCTTCTTTGAATTCGAATTCTTTAGGCCTTTTTTTTTGTTGCAAAAGAACAATAATTTTAAATAATTTTGACCATCTAAAATTACCATATTCCTTCTGATTTAAAGTGTCGAATATTATCTTTGTTTAAAATTTGTACAATCTCAGCCTTTACTTTATTACCTTCTTCAATTGGTTCAACAACAACATAATCGCCACGTTTAGTCCAGACAGACTTGCGGAATTTAACAGGCATTGTCACTATGAATTCTTCGCCAGTAGCTGTTTCTACATCATGTAAATTGTTGCCTCGTGGACCTTTAATCTATGGCAACAAAAAAAAATAAACCAACAAGAAATTTTAAAGAAAATTAGAAGTTTGAATTACTCGAACAATTATTTGATTTTCACTTGGAAGAGAATAGTTATTAATAGTTTCGAGGAAAACATGTTTTTTCTTAGTAGCAGCAGACATCTTTTGAAATTTATCTTAAATTAATCAATTTTTATTGTTTAAATAAAAAATTTTTTTAAAAAAATGAGAAATTTTCTCATTTTAAAATAATTTTTTTTGCTTCATAAAATCATGATTTCTCAATGTGTTTAGAAAATTTTTATTCGTAAAAAAGTTAGGTTAAAAAAGTCAAAAAAAAATTTTTATTTAGAAAGCTTTATTATGAAATTTGTCTTAAATTTAAAATATTTTTTATTTTTTTTCCAACTAACCAACCATCATAATTCCATTTAATTTTTTTTTTAAATAAATTAATAAGTATTAGTTGAAAATAAAAATAGGACTGTTAGGGGATCTTAGACTGCCATAAAAATCAGCGTTCCTAGGAACACTCATTTTTTGATAATAAATGACCTTAAATTATCTGTTTATTTTAACAAAAATATTTTTTATAAAATATTGAGATATGATTATTGAAATTCTAGTCTGGTAAATAAGTTTAGATGTCAATCTTAATTTTAAAAAAAATTAAAATTCTTCATATCGGATAAAGTCGTATAAATTGACACTTAAATAACATAAAATTTTGAGAAAAAATTTTCCATTTTTTTACTGAAATTTTTTGATTTTCTACTCCTCCAAAACAAGACAATGATTATCAAATATTTAAATCTATTTATTTTTTTAAAAACAATTCTATTATGTCCAGTAATAATTACATGTACTTGTCCATATCCCATTTGTAAAACAAAATATATAAATTCATCATTTTGCTCAGTGTATTGTTCGGAGAATACAATTCCGGATTCTTGCTTAACAAAAATAAACCAAATTGATGGATTTACATTAACTAATCTAAGTCATTTGAGACAAGACGCCTTTTTCAATGTAAATGTGAATTTTCTTCGAATACAAAACAGTGGTTTAAAATATGTTTCTCAAGAAACTTTTAGAGGAATTAAATATGTTAAAGAATTAAATTTAATAAATGTGAGTAATTTTGAATTATTATTAAACGACGAAATAGCCAAAAATCTTCAAAACAAAATTGAAATTTTAAAGCTGTCTAAAATAGAATCGTCTATTTCATTGGATTATTTGATTAAGCTGAGTAATAATATTTCACTTGATGAGCTTAGTTTTGAAAATTTAAAACTTTCAAATATTAACCTTGATTTAACACTCAATTCAAAATTAAAAAAACTAAGTTTACGTTCGAATAAAATTGAGTCCATAAAAATAAAACTAAATCGATTTGTTCAGATTATAGATTTGAGTCAAAACAACATTAAAAATTTCTATTTGGATACTAATTCTTCGGATAATCAATTAAAAGAAATAATTTTAATGAATAATAAATTAAACTCATTGGAGTTACCACATTTACCAATGCTTACAGAATTATATCTTGGTAGAAATTACTTTAATAATCCTAGTAATCTAAATCTTAAAAAAACCCTTAACTTGACGCTTATTGATATGTCGTATAATGAAATTCACTATTTTGAAATTGATTTTTTTGAACCTTATAAACAACTTAAACATCTTGATCTCAACAATAATAGCATTGATGAATTAACTAAATTTCACAATATGAGCTTATTGGATATTAGTCTTTCGAAAAATAATTATTCTAGTGTCACTTTTGACAATTTTTTAAATTTATCAAATTTAGAATTACTTGATTTATCTTTTAATAGAATAGAATATATAGAACTTAATATGTCAAGTCTTAAAATTCTATTTTTAATATCGAATAAAATAAAATTATTCGATTTAAAATATTTAATCAATTTGGAACGTATAAATCTTTACAATAATATGATTGAAAATTATTCGAATTTGACAGGTTTTAAAAATTTAAACCATTTGGATTTAAGTGCTAATCTTTTTCAAATTTTGAATATAACTGAGCTTATTATGATTGAAAGTATATCATCTATTTATTTAACATCGAATAAAATTGAAAAATTACCGGTTTTTCCCTATTTAAGACTCATAAAAGAAGTCTTATTAAAAAGTAATCTAATCGAGACGATTAAAAACGACACATTTTCTAATTTATTTAATCTTGAACATTTAGATTTGGCCAATAATTATATTTATTTTATTGACCCTGGGGCATTTCAATCAAATATAATGTTAAAAATATTAAATTTAGCCGATAATTATTTAACCCAAATACCAAATATAAGTAATCTAAATAATTTAGAAGAGTTTTATTTGACAAATCAAACTGGTCGACTTAAGAAAATTGATAATTATGCACTCTCTTTGAGAAACGATAAAGGTATCAAAATATATATTTCATTTAATGAAATAAATGAAATTGAACCTCATGCTTTTTGCTCAAAATACAAAAATAATGGTTCACTTTTGTGGCTTGATAATATTAATCTTATAAATAAATGCACGTTAAAACAATTTTTAGATAGGGACATGAATTTACATGTTGAGAAGGCTGTAAGCTGTAATTTGAAAAAAATGGCCGATTCGATAGGTATCAAAATCTTTCCTTTATTTTATAATTTAGATGCATGTAAAAAAGAGAATTTAATTGATGACTGTAATAGTGATATAAATCAAAAGTATAATTGTTCAAGTGATTTAAGTGACTTTGAGAGATCATATCACTATTATTATTCAACAAATAATATTTCGAATATTTCAAGAATTAGCTTTTGTTTTAAAAATAATTATATTATAATCCAATGTAGATTTTTGGGATCTGCTATTACGGAATTAAAATTTTGTCAAAGTGATTGTGTTTCATGTATTGATTTTAAAAGTGAAAATTTTTGGAAGTCTAAAGTGATCAAAGAAAATTATCATGTGATGAATATTTCAAGTGGAACTTATATTTTCTATAATATTCAAGCAAAAAGTTTTATTTTAATCAAACAAATAGACAAATTTTACTATATTGGTTTAAGAGCATATAGATTATTTTTTAAGCAAGAAAATTTGTTGATTTTTAATCATACCAAGAGTCATGTTAATTATTCTTATCTGTTTGAGGAAATTAATTGTTTGGAAAAATTTGACACCCTAATAGAAAAAGAAAATTTTGTGTTTACAATTGAAGATTTAAGTAGATTTATTGGAAGAAATGGCATGATTATCAAAGTTCTTTCTAACGCTGCAAGAATAAGAACATATTTATTTATTTACTTTTTTTTATTTTTATATGAAAAATTGACACAATTATTTCTGATTTAAGAAAAACTCAGAATTAGAGTTGAAAAAAAAACTGAACATCATTATCTAACGTAATTTTATGTCTTTTTTGGATTAAAGAATTAAATTTTTCGGATTATAAAATTAAATATTTTTCAAAATTTTTTTCACTTAGAAACTTAAACAAATAAAAAAATTAAAAATTACCTAAAAAAAATAGTTTTGTTCTTTATACCCTATTGGATGTAAACCAAGAAATATGAGGCCAACTACAGTCGCTTACTTATTTAAATAATATTGTCAGTCTATCTTAAGATATTAGTTCGACATTTTCTACTTAAATGAAACATTTCTTAAAAAGAAATAATTTTACTTTTTATTTTCTTTATGATAATTTAAATTTAATACTAAAACCTGGAATAACTTAATTTTTACTTAATTCTATTTAATTAATTATTTTAATTTTTTTCGGATAGTCAATTTTATAAATAACTTTTGTATTCTTTTTTATTTCTATTTTTATAACTTTTTTTAATTTTTTTTTATTGCCTATGAGGGGGAAACAAATAAATAAATAAATTATTAAATAAATTACGAAAATTCCAACATTTTTCTCTCCAGCTCATCAAAATCTATAAAATTATTTGAAAAAAAACGAATTTTGGATTTTTTTAACGAATTTAAGAACTTTTATTGAAAGAATAACTTACTCAAGAGTCGGAGGAATTATTAAAAAGGATACGAAATTAATTTATTAAAATCTTTATTATTATTAATATAGAAGCTTATAAAAAATATTAGTTTTCGATGTCTCTTTTTACCGAGTAACACTCTCTTAATTATAGGTGTAAATTATCTGACATAGGTCAGTCTCAAGTATCGTAAACACTTAACACAATCATTAAGATAGAAATACTCATAAAATAAAATTGATAAAAATAAAACAAATATAAACTTAAAATAGATATAAGAAATGAAAACAAGTGATTGATAAAATAATAAATAGATAAAATATTTTAGTCTATCTTAAACCGTTAACACATATCCTTTTATAAATTGATAGATTCTAAGCATCCGAATATTTTCAAGCTGTGTAATTTAATCAAAAACCTTGAATATAAACGAGACGAAAAAATTAATAAAAATATTGACAAAATAACATCTGGAGAGTCAATTTTGCTAGCATTTTTAGACGATATGTCATTTTTAATGGGTCATAAAAAGAGTACAAATAAATAATTTTTTCACCCGAAACCTTTTACCTGAATTACAAGAATTTTTTTTAATGTAGATTTTATTTCGAACAATTTTTTTGTATTTAGATTTTATTTCAAATAATTTTTTTTTATTCAGATTTTTTTTTCAATTAATTCGAAATTAAAAATTAGCTAAAAGTTCGTAATTTTTAGACTTTTTTTATTATTTTTTTTTTCAAAAAGATTCAAATTCCAATCATACTTTTATCTTTTGTTAGGTAAATGATATTTACGGTTTCTAAGATTCAATCTTAGAATCTAATTTGGACAAGATTTTGAAGTCGAATTCAAAATAAATTTAAAAATACATATTTAAAGAAAACGAAAAATATATAGAAAGCATTTGCAATGAAATTCAACGAAATTAGTTTGAAAGTCAAATTCAACTTTAAGATCTAAAAATGAATGAACTCTCTAAAAATTAATTTTCTTAACATTTTATTTTGATATGAGATGTATTAGATTTTATGATACCAATTCCTTTAATATGATCGGGATGTTAAGTTTTTTGTTTTTTTTTGACTGCCAGAATCACTCTGAAAAGCTCTTAAAATTAATTTTGACAATAAATAAATTTATGCAAAGTTCAAAAAATATTTGCTTCACTTGTTCGCTAAGTCTGAAAAAATTTATATTTCCTAATTTAATTTAGGTCTTTCTCTGATGTTCTGAAAATTTGCAGATAATCTACAGATTTTCCCAATTTAATTTTTTTTTCAGATTTAAAGATTTTCGCAAATAATGATTTTTGTTAGGAATGATACTTTTAAGCGAACCTTAAAACTTAAAACAAAATATAATTTCATAATCACTTCTAATCAAGCACGCCTGTGATTGGCTTCAATGAAAGACAATAAACATATATTGTAAATATTTATTAGAGTACTATGAGGGAACGACCTGAAGTTATTAAGAAAAGAATTCTCATTATTCTATAAAGCACGTGCTGATAAATGTGCACTCATGCATTTCTTAGATAGAAAGCTATATAATGCTGTTGTCAGCATCTCGAAGATTCTAGCTTTTGAGATACATGTCAAATATATGTTAGAATCGCTTATCTAATCGCATCAGCTAGTGAACTGAAGATATTCCAGAACTAACTGAAGATAGTTTGGGAAATTTAATTACCGATGGAAATACAAGAGTATTTGTTAAAGAGTTCCCTTTAGAGCTCACAAGATTATTAAATCAAAAGCCTTTTATGGTTTTTAATAATATACAGAAACAAAAGGAACCAAATAGAAATCCAGTTGAATGTTGTTCATATCTCACTGAGAATTTGGACTGTCACAAAGCCCATGAAGAATATCACCAATTTTTTTCAGACTATAGACAAAAAATGTCAATTAGTTACAAACAATTGTGGATAATTGACATTCATGGTCAATCATACCCGGAAAATCTCTTAAATTAAACTGAATAAAAGTTAATAAAATTTAAAAAAAAAAAAAAAAACTTTTAAAAATTTCAAATTTTCAAAAAATTAACATAATTTTCGAATGTCGACAACGGAGCTAAATGATAATCCATCGGCAAAAGCAACGGTGGCATTGTTGGACTCGTGGGTAATTAGGCTATTTAATAGAGTAGTTGATCTTAAAATATGGTCAATTATATGAAGGCAGAAGTTGACGAGCTAAAAAAAACAGTCGCAGATAAGGACGAATAAATTAAGAAAATCAAAGAAAGTTCAACGACTAATACATGTAGTTACGCGGTAATGTTAAAAGGTACGAGGAACACAGAAGCTGAAAACGTCCTCCTCGCAAAAATCTCAAAAGAAAATAAAGAAAAAAGTAGAAAAGAAAACAACATAATAATAAGTGGACTGCCTGAAAAAAATGATGGTAACGTTGAGGAAAAGAAAGAATATGATAATGAAAAAGTCAAAAAGATTTTAAACATTCTTGAACTGGATAGTGAACATGAGATAAAAAAGTACACAAGACTAAAACAAAGTAATCAAAACAAGAAATCAGACATGATTGTTGTTGAGTTAAACAGAACTTAAAAACGTCAAAACGAAAAATTAAGATTTAAGAATTGAATTAATAGGGAAAATTAAGATAAAAATTATAATTTTTAATAAAACAATAAATATAAACATTTAAATAAAAACGCGCGCAGTACATTATAAACATTATAGTGAAAGTTTAAGTGATACATGGGCACTGTATTATTTTAGCAAACAAAAATTTAGCAAACTTAATTTAGCAATATTAATTGAAAATTATTCAATTTAGCAAAAATATTAATTCAGCACAAAATAATTTAGCAAATAAATAAATTAGCAAAAAAGTTAGCAGAAAATTAATCAGCTGATTCATTTCAGCAACTGAATTTAGCAAAATTAATTGAAGTATTTTTTGTTTGATCAATCGATTATTTTCGTGGCAGGTGATGGCCATAAAAAAATATTTTTTTTTATTTATTTTTTTGGATTAATAGAATTTTAAATTTTTATTCTGTACCTATTATTTTTGAAAAAAAAAAAATTTTTCGAAAATTTAAAAAACATTTGGAATAATGTAAATTTAGATACGAAGTGGCTAGACTAAAGGACTTAATATTTTAAACGATTTTACATAATACTATTCTAACGTAAACAAAAAACTTTGAAGAATAGAATGAAAATCTATAATTAGTTTGAAGTCCTAATTAGTAATTAAAATAAAGGTAAAAGTTTAAAAAAATTTGCTAAATTAATTTTGCTAAATTGATACGTTAATTGTTTTTTTTTGCTAAATAAAAATATTTTTTTTTCCTGAATTAATACTGCTAATTTGACTATTTTATTTTTTTACCTGTGCTAAAATAAAACATGCTAAAATGATTCGCTCCCGATACTTGGATAAATCCCAGTCAATTTCAAAACACTGAAACATTAAATAAAATTTATAATTTATGCATGTTACATTTTAAAATCTCTGATTTTTAACTGAAATCTGATTTGGCGAATCAGAATGCTAATTTAAAAAACAAATAAACCGCTTTATTCGGTCAAAAAAAAATATTTTTTCAAAATTAAAAAAGAGGATGGTTTATTTTTTATTTTCTCACATCTTTTAATTTTTTAAAGTCGGTATTTCAATTGACCGTTCTTTTATTGTAAGATTGCAATATTAATGTTTCGGTTCCCATTACAGTGAAGTTTCATTTTTTTTCAATTGACTGGGATATATTATTTAAGTAAAATTAATTGTTATTTAAAACCAGTTAGGTTAATTAATAAATAAAATATAAAACCGTATAAAGATAAATATACATAGGGTAAATAGGAACATGCCAGTTAGAGCAATTTTCGAATCCCAGAGGGTTTCGATCAGATAGGTCAAACCCAGCTAAAGGACTTATGAATCAGACTCGAAGCCGGCATTAAAGAAATTAAAAAAGAAAGATATGAGGACGCTAAATCATTTATCGCAATTAAAGTTTTGGCGATTGCGAAAAACTTTTGGATAAAACAAAAGTTGAATTAAATTCGCATAAATTAGATGCAGAAAGGTAAGATTCGGAAAAAACTTCTACATTACGAAAGTACGAATTGTTAAAAACCAGTTAAAATGAGAAAGACCAACTTTTAAAAGAAGCTGAAAAAAACCATTGATAAATTTAGAGAGGATTTAAATACTTTAAAAAGTTAAGATGAAAACCTTGAAAAAGAAAAAGAGTCGACTCAGGATGAGGAAAATAAAAAACTAAGTAATGAAATAAAGAATCTTCAAAACGTAATTGATGAGAAGGATTTCGAAATTACTACATTAAAAAATGAAAAAGAAGAAGTTGAAAATTATTAAAGCAATCCGAGGAAGAATGTAACAATTTTAAAGAAAGTCTTGAAAAATTAAAACGAACAAGAAGAGGCTTTAAAAAGCCATAAGGATTGTCAAAAGTAATTTAATATGAAAGAAAGCGAGTTTATCTTACTCGAGATTAAATATAATCACTTAAACTTAGAATTAGAAAGACTCAAAGTTAGCAGAAATGAATTATTAGATAAGAAACAAGACGCGGAATTCGAATTACAATTAGAAAAAGAGTCATCAACTAGATTCGAGTAAAACGAGAACAAGAGGCTAAAAAAAGTGAAAACGAAGTTCTTTTCGAACTGAAAAACGAACTTCTCACGCAAAAAAATTTCTAATCAGATAAGGTTAAGCTTTTAGAAAAATCATCAGATACGAAATGTCTTTTTCGAACACTAATATGAATTTGTTTGAATCCACAGTAAAAAATAACGAGGATGGTGAAACTAAAACGATGGATAAAAAACCAAAAATAACAAACTTTAAATTAGAAAAGGTAGAATTTTCTGATAATTCTAAATCATGTGAGAACTCTGAAGAAAGCCAATCTGAGTCTGAAAATTCATCAAACTCTAGCAGTAATGATACAGATAGTAGTAAATCATCTACTAGCAGTAGCAGAGAAAGTAGCCGAGATAAAAAATCAAAAAAAGAAAAGAAAAGAGATAAAGATAAGAGAAAATCCCGCTCTAAATACAAAGATGAAAAGTCAAAAACTTGTCATAAAAGGATCTCATCTTTAAAAACAAATACTACCATTAACGAATTTCACGGCACAGGTAAAGAACGAGTTGAAGACTGGCTCTATACTGTTGATAGAGTATTTAAGGGTTGTGGCATAATAAATGATGAACAAAAAGTTCTTCAGGCAAGCTTATTTTTAAGAGATGTCGCACTTCATAACTTTCAAGCCTTAGAAAAAACAAAAAAAGATATTAGTTGGTCTGATTTTTGCGAACACATGACTAAGAAATACAAACCAGCTGATCACGAATTTAAGCTAAGAGAAAAGCTAAAGAATCTAAAAGCTAATAGAGATATAGGCAGCTATGTGAACGAATTTAGGATCTTAATGAATCAAATAAGTAGCATGGATGAAACTGATAAAATAGTTATTTTACAGACGGAATTTCAGGTCTTACGTCAGGCTACGTAAAATTATGTAAACGAAAAACTTTAGAAGAAGCAATAGAAGTAGCAGAAAATTATGAAGCATTTAAAATGTCAGAGAAACCGGAAAATGCAGATATTTTTTTCGCAGGTTCGAAATCAGTTTTTAAAGTTAAATTAAGAAATAAACCATACCTTTATAAACATAAAAAAGATCAAAAATACAAATCGGATCATAAGCAAGGTAGTAGTAAACTTAAGGATAAAAAGAAAATAGTATGTTATGGATGTGACTCAGAAGGACACTATATAAACCAATGCTATAAAATTAATAATGGTAGCATTGAGAAAAAAGACAAAAATAATAAAAGAACTAAATCGGAACGTAGGGATAAAAGTAATTTTAACAAAAATGCAATGACTGTCGAAGATTTGACAAAAACAAACGAAGATCCTAGACAGGGAAGTTGAATTGACACTGGAGCTTCATCTTCTATTATAGGATTAAATACGGCTAAAAAGTTGGGCTTAAGTATTTTACCTTCCGATAAATCAATAAACACAGCAGACGGTTCAACTAATAAAGTTATCGGTGTAACAGAAGAAATCGAATTAAAAGTGGCAGAAACTGTCGATTACTTATCGTTTATAATAACCAACGTTAGTCATATCGAAGTCTTACTAGGTTTAGACTGGTTCGATCAAACAAAAGTAGTTTTAGATCCAGCTAGGAGAGTCTTAAAAATTCCAGGTAAAAATATTAAACTCGATTCAGTAGAAGAATCAGACTTCGAAACGGAAATAAATGCTTACTTAGCCGACCAAGAACCAGATGATATTTTTTCAGATGAAATCATAGACTGTGATTCTAAACTCGAATTAAAACAAACAAACTTGAAAGTCTTAGACGACTTATTAAAACAAAACGAAGATGTTTTCGCAAAAAGTCTAAAAGAATGTAAAAATGACAAGTTTGACATCGAAACAACAACGGAAACTCCAGTAATGCCCAATCCATATAAACAAGCGAATTCAGTAAACGAAGAATTAAGAGCTGAAGTAAAGAAATAGCTTGATGCCGGTATTATAAGACCAGGCAAAGCAGGGACATGGGCATAACCAGCATTTCTCATCAAGCAAAAAGGTTGCTCTAGATTTGTCGTGGATTACAGAAAATTAAACTCAATGACAAAACCATTTCTACACCCTTTACCGCGAATTGACGACATTTTGGACAAACTTTCAAAAGGTAAAATTTTTACTCATTTAGACTTACGGAAAGGATACTTTCAGATAGGACTAAGCGAGGACAGTAAACATAAAACAGGGTTTATTGTTTCGGAATATATGAGTTTCAAAAAATTCCTTTCGGTCTACGTAATGCTCCCGCATTTTTCAGCATGTTAATGCGACAAATTTTAGGAAATTTCGAATTCTGTCAAGTTTACATTGACGACATAGTTATTTTCGGATAACGTCGAAGAACATCTAGATCACTTAAAACAAGTATTCGATAAGTATAAAGAATATAATCTTAAATTAAATCCAGAAAAATGGAACTGGATGAAAGAATCGATAAAAATCTTAGGACATATAATCGATAAGGACGGAATAAAAATGGATCCTGAAATAATTAAAGCTATTAAAAATTTCAAGAAGCCAAAAACTCTTAAGCAGCTACAATCATTTTTAGGTTTAGCTAACTATTACAGAAGGTTCGAAGAAGGATTAATGTTAATTTCTTCAGAACTTACCTTTACGGTAAAAAGTTCAAAATAATCGTTGACCACTACGCACTAAAATGGCTATTAACTATGAAAAACCCGAATGCAAGATTGACACGATGGTCAATACTTCTGCAAACGTTTGATTTCGAAATTATACATCGAAAAGGAGTTCTACATTCAAACGTCGATGCACTTAGTCGTCCAGTCATGATCGCAGAAATAACCGATAACAACGAAGAAGACTTATCAACCAAATATCTTGACCCGTACCAAGATTCGCACTTATTACACTTTTTTAAGTATAATAGAAACCCCGAAAGATCGTCTAAAAAACAAGTTAAACGTGTAAGTAGACTTTCAAAACATTTTACTCTAAAAGAAGACACACTCTACTTCAGAAAATTCATCAAAAAATGCAATGTTTGCATTCGTTTTGATAAATCTAAAGTAATAGACCACCCTGCATTGACCTTACCAATTAGATCGATTTTCGATAGGATAGGTATCGATTTAGTTTTTGGACTCCCAAAAACAGTCGATGGATATATAGGACTCTTAGTCATAATAGAGCACGTATTTGCATACCCGATCAAATCAAAAACTGCAATTGAAATTGCCGAAAAAATCCTAGAATTTATCTCAATATTTGGGCCCCCGTCTGAATTTCTTTCTGACAGAGGACCAGAATTCGTTAACCAAATCCTTGACGAACTTTGCAAAAAGTTCGAGATTAAAAGAAGAATAACTTCCGCTTAGAATCCGCAAACAAACGGAAAAACTGAAAGAGTCAATCAAACAATAGTTTCTGCACTTAAAAAACAATCGTCACAAGACCCAGAAAACTGGAATAAATACTTGCCGTACGTTCTAATTGCTTACAGAACAAGAAACCATTCATCAACCAAGTTTAGCCCCTATGAAATTTTATTTGGAAGAAAAATGAATGCAATACGATCATGGGAAATTAAAAATGGTGAGGATGATGAATCGGCACTTATAAGAAGGACAGCTGAAATTCAAAAACTAAGCGAACAATTCGACAAAACTGAGGTAATAGATAATCCTCAAAATATTGATAAAATTGAAAAAATTTTAGATCATAAAAAGATCGGCAGAGGTTATAAATATTTTATTTAGTGGAAAGGTAAACCAATTTCGGATAACAGTTGTTTAAAAGGTTCACT
>NTPY01000967.1:241250-251919 GCA_002922825.1 Brachionus calyciflorus
TTATAAAACTTAAATATTTACTTATAAAAATTTCAAAATGAGAATTTTAATTAGGTATTTATTTTATAAAATTACATTTTACTTAAGTTACACTTTTTTAATTTTAGTTCTTAAGGCACAAGCCTGTTATTAATACAAAATGTGGATTACTTAAGCAAAAATACAAAGTAACAATTCGCATATATGTGCCTGACTAAAATAACGGTTTTATGTGGATTGAATGCTCATTAAATTTTTAAAGTACATGTTTAATTTTAATTTTTTGCAAACTTGTAGAAAATTTTTCCATTAATAATTTATTTTCTGAAAATTTGCACAACAGTAAGAAAAGGCTATGTTATTTTTAATAAGATAGGCTTTTCTAACTTATATAAAATTAAAAAAAATTCAGACTCATGTGTCTCCGTTGAATTTTTTTTCTCTTATCAAAGTTAAACAAAGGCATTACTTGACGAATCAATACTTCGAAATCTATACTATAATCAGAAAGCATTTTCTTGTAAATTTTAAACTCGATGTTTTTACCAATGTCTAATTTTCTTCTAAGAGGAGCGAGTTTGTTATCCAAAGCATATTTATATTTAATATAAGAACAAGTTTCTTGGTCTTGAAACACTTCGATAGATTTGTAAATCATGGGTGTGCTCTTGAAATATGGTCTTTTAATTTCTTATTATAAGATTCTAGATTATTTTTAGTTATTGGACCTACTGTTTCATAATAGTTTAAAAGCTCAGTAGGAAATTGGCCCTCGAAATTATTTCCAACAAAAAAATCTAAAAATTCTTCTATTTTTTGATTTTTATTTTCTTCTGAAAAAATTGGCTGAGAAAAAAACATCTTCATAATCTTTAGTTTGGCGTCGTTCCATCATAATAAAGGCACATGATATCATTCGGCACTTAAACCAATCTTGTATAATGTACAGCTGATGGTAATATTTAGTGGCGACATGAAAAGTACCATCTACGTGCCATTCAGTTGACTAAGAAAGAATTTTAATCCTAACTTAGAACAAAAGAAAAGTTTTTTATTCCTTTTGGTCTTATAAATTTAAAAATTTTCAATTTCATTAATACACTTAGTGTATTTACCTTCAATAAAAGGTCATTGGGACATGAATGTCATTTGGATCAAGAGCATTCCATCAAAATCAATTATCAAACTAGCTGTACAGTTTTCGTGGTTACATACCCAATAGCTTGAACTTTTATTTTTTTTTCGTCTACAATTCAAGAATTTATCTGTCAAAACTTCAAATCCATCTTAAGTTTAATTCGCTGTCATGCTCCAGTTAGTTTGTGTTACAGTACAAATTAAAACTAACTTGTACGCATTTTGTTCCTCTACTCTTCTTCAACTATTCCTTTCCTCGACTATTCCTTTCTTCAACTCTTCCTTTCCTCTCAAATCTTTCTTATTATTTGCTTAATTTAATTTAAATTTAATTTTAAGTATTAAATGCACAAATTTAGACAACAAAAAAAAACTTTCTAATTTAATTATTTATTTTACTTAAAAATATGTTTAAAATTAATTCAAGAGTTCAAGTTTTGGACTCAACTTGTTCAATATGGCGTAATGCTACAGTGGTCGATAAAAAAGACAAAAAATTTGAAATTCATTTTTAAAATTTTAATAATAAGCATGATTCTTTTTATGAAGAATGTAAATTTAGATTTTAATTTAAAAAAATATTTGCGTTTAAAGGCTATTTGCGTTTACCTCTTGATGAAAGGGTTATACCAAGAAATGCTTTAAAGGTTAAATCTTGTGAACTTTCGAATTTAATTTTAAACGATAAAGTTTTTGTGAGTTTTGAAATAAAGAACAAGAGGGTAAAAAAAAAATTTCTTTTTTTACCCTCTTGTTCTTGAGAAATTAATCAAGAATAAAAAAAAATTTCTAATTAAGCGACTGTTTTAATTAATGACCCCTTTAGCTGCTGTATTCAAATCAAAGAATTTGACATTAGGTGTGTTAATTATGAAGATATTTTGTTGACAAATAAGAATGAACTGGAATTTAAAAAGAAATTGGAAGCTGTAAACTATATTTTATAAAAAACGATTATGCGGTTAAGTCTGTTGGGAAAAAAACTTGCAAATTTATTTTATTTTTACTCTAATCAGTAGTAAATTTGACCAAAAAAGTCCCGAAAAATTAAAAAAAATTTAAAAAAAATTTACAATTTTGAGACGGTAGAAATTGAAATCATCGATAATTCATACCGTGGAGGAAATTTATTTTTCATTTGACGTTTGCAAGATTTTTATGACGTCATTCAAGGTCATAAAAAATAACAATACACTGACGTCATTCAATATAAATGACTTATATGAGGTTAAGTACCAATGACGTCAACTGATGTCATGTGACAAATGAATGGCCATCACGGTAGAATTAAAAAAATTAAAAGCTAAGCAATGGTCATAACGAGCTTTTTGAAAATTAAAAACGCTTTTTTGAAAAATTCTTTACTGAAATTTTAAAATTATGAGCTTTTAATTTAGTTTTTTATAATGCTTTTCACGTTTAAATTTCGCTTAGGAACATACTGAAGTAGTCGTACCTATACTTCAGCAAAAATGAAAGGAGTACGATTAAGGCTAGGTCGCAAATTCGATAGAAGTGTAGTATGATCCTAAGCGAAATTTAAATTAAAGGCTTCAGTATAAAGGCTCATAAATATTACTGATTTATAAGATGCTATTTATTACAATTTTTTTTTTAAATTAAAAATTTTAAAATAATATTTTAAAATTAGAAAAATATTGGACTAACGCTTTTAATTTGATAAATTTAATCAAACAAAGTCAAAATAAAAAATAAAATTATTTATCGCATAATTTCATTATGATTTTTTTAATAATAATATAAATTTTGCAAAATTTTTATAGAAAAATAAGTTGCCTAGAAATTTATCTGTTAGTAGCATTAAAGATGTTGAGTCTGGAGTTATTCAGAAAAAGGCATCTAGAATGAAAACATCTAATTCTGCTCAAACCATAGGCCAACAAAGTTCTGTAAGTTTCTTGTATAATATTTTGGACATGGTTTCATTATTTAAGATGTTTAATTTAGATTCAAATTCTTGCTAATTATACTGCAAAAACTGATACAGTCAACTCTCGTTAATCCGAACTTCGATAAATCGAACTTTTTGAACTGAAACGAAAAATTTTGACTACTAATTTTTAGTTTTTCTTTCAAATATCGTTCGTTAAATCGAACAAAATTAACTCGAACCATTATTTTTTAATCCCAAAAAGTTCGGAAAGTTTCAGTTCAAAAAGTTCGCTTTATCGAAGTTCGGATTAACGAGAGTTGACTGTAGTCAAAATTTTTCGTTTCGGTTCAAAAAGTTCGCTTTATCGAAATTGTTCACAACAAACAAAAAACAAATTAGATTTAAATTAGTTTGAAAAACAACAATTAGAAGAGTATAGAAAACAATTTGATAATAAGATAAAAAGTATGTCTTATGAAAATGCCAAAAATTTAACCGAAATAATTGACTCAATACTTGAAGTAAATAAATCAATAATTCAATTAAATAATAGTGTAAGTTATTAATTTTAAAATTATTTACAAGGTTAAATGATACTTCTTTTTTGGTGATTATATTTGGCTATTATCAAAACAAAGATTTGTTTTTAAAAATTTACCACTTTTTTATTTTATAATTTTTTCCTAAAGCTTTCGAAAATCCCAATGCCTTTGATAGGATGTGGCGTTGATATTAAAAAAAGAAAAAAAAATGCTTATCACTTTTTTAAGGAAAAACACCGATCTTAGTTTTAGTAATAGCAATAATTGTTCTTTTAATTATTGAATTTAGTAATAAAATTCTAAAATATTAAGAAAAATTAAAGAATGACATTGGAAAAATGTTAGTTTTAGTTATTTTATTAAGAAAATAAATTTTACAAGGTAACAGCTTTTTTTCATAATTTTGCCGATACTTCAAATGTTTTTTATGAACGGTTGAATGTTAATTTTGAGCGACTTAACCAGAATTTAGAGCGTATTTTAAGTAAGCCGACTTCTTCATTTTTAGCTAACCCAAACGAAGTAAATGTTGATGTTACTGAGCAATCGGCAGGAGTTTTAGAAAGTATGGATCCAAATTCTAATAATAATAATGATTGCCAAGATATCGAAACTGTTGCACCTTTCAATGATTTATTGTATGAATTAAATTTTTCATCTCAATTAAATCAAAAATCACCTGTTAGTCAAACAAATATTCAAAAGAATTTAATCACACCTAAAGATATTAGTAAAACACCTAATATTTCTACACCTGGTGCGAATATTTCGGCAAATAAATCAAGGGAATTTCTAACGGAAATTGAGATTCAAGAAGAGATTCGAAGAGCTGGACAATCTGGAATCGCATTTGCAGCTAATTTATTAGAAAAATTGTTTTCTGTCTATGAGCTACCTGGTTGTAATGTTTATGGAAAAGGAAGAAAAGAATTAGGGAAAAAAGCACTTGATCCTGAAAGAATAGAATACATTCGAAATTTATCAGAATTTAGATACAATTCAGCTCAAAAAAAAGACTTTTGGAAAAATTGCACAAATCATATGAATAAAAGAATCATCAAATTGCTTAAAATTGAAGATGAAGAAAACGAGTCGAATTAATTTTTTTTTTGATTAATTTATTTACAAAAATTTAAAGTGTTCGGTTTAAAATAATAACATAAAAAAAATTTTATTTTTTGTGATTAATTAACAAAAAATTCGGTTTAAAATAATAAAAATATAAAAAAAATTTTATTTTTTTTGATTAATTAACAAAAAATTCGGTTTAAAATAATAAAAATTTATATTATTGTTTTTATTTAATTAAACTTAAAATCCTGTTGCATAGCCATTATTCAAGATAACGTGAGGAATGACTCGATTTATATGTCTAATATAATTTCTACATTTTTCTGGGGTTAATATTTTTTGCCAAAATTCACCAATAGATTTAATTAAACCAACTTTTGTTGTTGGTTTATTATGACGAACATAAGTTTTCAATTCATGCCATACTAGCTCTATTGGATTCATATCCTTAATTTTAAGTTAAATTTATTTTTATAATTTTTTTAGTCATAAATTCATTTACTGGACTTTGGGCAGGTGTGGGCCAATGGTTTACATTATGATCTCTCAACCATTCTTTAGTTTTTAAAGAAGTATGTTTTCTATCATTATTTATAATTAGGCGATGTCCGGTTGGAAAATGAGCCCTAATTATAAATTAGAATAGTTTGATGGTGTAAAAGTTAAAACGATGGTTAGCTTATACTTAATAAAATGGATTAGATTTTCTTCTAAAATATGAATAAAATCAGTACTCTGCATAGTTCCACTAAAAATACAAATAGGAGTTGCTCCTCGGCAACTTATGCCAGCCCAGAGAAGTAACTTAAAATATATAAAAAATAATTTTCCTTATTTAAATGCAAAAAACTTTTTTATCAATTTCAAATAGTTATCGAATAAGTATTACTTTTAAAGGATGCTTTGCAATCGGAGCTTTAAAATAGCGACTATTTTTATGAACCCAGCTTTTTAAATTAAAAAATTTAGATAATTTAAAATTAAAGATAATTTTATTTTATTTACTTTTTAATTGTATGAGTATCAAGTTCAATTAGACTTTCATCGATGAAAATGCAATCAGAAAAATCATCTTGAGACTGTAATAAAAAATTAGAATAAATACTCCTTTTTATTGCATTTTTTTCTGATACAATCTGGCAGTATCTTTTTTTAAAAAATGAATGATCAATAAAATTTAATTTTATAGTTCTTGATATTGAGTTTTTGATTAAAAAAATAAAGTAATTTTTTCAACCAAAAAAAGAAAGACATTGATTTTTTTTTTTAAATTCTTAAAATTTCATCTAATTAATTTATCATGGTTCAAATGTCTAGAACAATATAATTAAATTAAGGAAAGTTCATATAAAAAATAATTCCGAATAAAAAAATCAAAAAAATGAAATTAATTAATTTTGATAAATACAAAACCTAGTTGTTTTTCTTGACCAATTAATTTTTTTCGCTGCATTTGTAATTGTTGTTTTTGAAACTTGAATCAAAAAGTTTTCTTTTATTTTCAAGATTAAGTTTTCAATTGTAATCTGTCGATTTGAGCGTATTATGTCGTCTAAGAAATCCAGATGTTCTTGTTTAAGAATCGGAGTTCGTCCACACCTTTTTCCGTCTACAAGCCTTTTAAATTTTTTAAATCTTTGGCAGATATTAAAAATTGAATTTCTCGATATCTTAAGACCTTCATTTTCAACTGTTAGTCTAATTTTTTCAAAGGACATCAACTTAATGACTCTTAAATTGACAATTCGTTGTCGAAAATGAAGTGACGCTTTCATTTATTTAAAGGAAAAGTGGGGAAAGGAAAAGTTGGGGAAAGGAAGAGTTGAGGAAGAGTCGAAGAAGAGTCGAGGAAGAGTTGAGGAAGAGTCGAAGAAGAGTCGAGGAAAAGAAATGTACAAGTTAGTTTTAAATTGTACTGTACAAGTTAATTTGCCCGATTGTGCAGCTAATCAAATGGTTCGCCTTGATTCAATTAGACAAGTAATAAACAGAATTAGAGCAAAATTAGCATATACTGGACCAAGTGCTACTTCACTTGATACAATCGAAATACCAAATGCGTAATCGTACACTTATAATGGAAATAAATTTTTATGGGATGATAGTGGAAAAGACGATGATAAACGAATTTTATTATTTTATACCAAAGAGAATTTTAAAAGGTTAGAAAAACATAGACATTGGTACGTCGATGGGACGTTTGATGTAAATTGTTTTTAATTTTTGTTTTTTAATTTTCAATTTAAATCTTTTTTAAATATTTTAAAATTAAAAGATAACTCCGCATCTATTCAAATCTAAACAAGTTTTTACCATCCATATTATATTTAACAATAAGTTTCTACCTTTGGCATATGCATTGTTACCTAATAAAACTGAAGTCACGTACAAAAAGTTTTTTACAATGATCAAAAGTAGTTTAAATATTGAACCATTGTCAATAACAAGTGATTTTGAATTTGCAATTTTAAATGCAATTAAAGAAATATTTCCAAGTACAAAATTACATTGTTGCTATTTTCATTTGTCTCAAAGTCTTTTTAGAAACGTTCAAGTTAGAGGTCTGAGTGAATATCTCATAAAGTACAAATCGTTTAGAGACCAATTTAATTGGAGTATTAAATTTAAGCCTTTGATTAAATATTTTGATAGTTTCTATATTTGTAAACTAAAAAATGGTTCTTAGACTTTTAGATATGATGCCCGGTTTCCTATATCATTATGGAGTGTTTATAAACGTGTAATTGATAATTTGCCAAGAACGAACAATCCGGTCGAGTCTTGGCATAGTCGTATATCATCTGATACGAAAAAGCATTTGAGTGTACTTAAAATTGTTGAATTATTTAGAGTTGAAGAAAAGAGTATAAATATTCGTTACATACAATTGTCAGCTGGAGAAATTTCGAAACGAAAGAAAAAGTCGATAACTAAAGATGAAAGAATAGTCAATTTGGTTCGATCATTTAATGCAAGTGAAATGAAAGATTATCTAGTAAATTTGCAAAGAGCGGTAAAAAGTGATTAGTTTTTTTTTGAATAATATTAAAAAAAATTTCTTGTCAAACTCATTTATTTTTTTTATTATATAAAATCTATTAAATAAACATCTATTAAAAACAATTCTAATAATTGAAAATCTATTAAATGAATTCTATTAAAAAAAATCTATTAAATAACATTCGATTAAACAATAAGGCCCCGAAGAACGATCATACATTCCAAAGACACAAACTTGAGGTCGTTTGAGGTCTTATCTTATTTTCACCACCGAGTCTAAAATTTGACTTATTTACTGCTTTTAGAGCAACAATGCGAAGTCTTTGTTGAAAAGATATTATTATGTTCCTACTCAAGTCTAATCAATTGACCAAAAAAATATAAAAGTAAAGGTAAATTAGTACCATCAGCGGTGCATTAAACAAGACAATATAACCTTTTCTTTACCATATGTTTTTACGGACGTTTTTTTGAACCCTTATATTCAACTAAATACTTTCGAGGTGAGCAAATATAAGATGACGGTTCGTCAAAATTAAATATTTCCCTAGGTTCAAAACTATTATCTTTTATAAGTTTGTTTACTTTTGGTATGTAATTTTGTATTTTACTTTGACAGTTTAATGGAATTCCTCTACTAGAACAAAAAATTTTTTAATCCAGTCATAAGAAGCTTTAAAATTCTTTATTATCACTTAATTCCATTAATGAAAGCATTTTAAGCTGAATTTCAAAAATAGATAGCCCAATATAATCTTTTTTTTTAATAAAAATTTACTTTTTTAAAGTAAATTGGGTGAATAACTAGAAATATTTAGTTTTCCAAGTACCTTTGGTATTCCAAAGTAGTTTTAGTAGAGTTAAAGCTACTTATACTTGTCCTACTTGAAATAATTTTAATTTTTTATTCAACTTTACTTTAAAAAAGTAAATTTTTATTTTACTTTTTACTAGTAAATGTAAATTTTTCATTTACTTAATTTACTTTTAAAGTAAAAAAAGTAAATTGAAATTTACTATTTACAAGTAAAAGCAAATTTTCGATTTTCTATTTACTTGTAAAAGTAAATTTTTACTTTACTTAATTTACTTAAAAAAGAAAATTAGTAAAGAAGATTGTTTATTTTACTCTGTAAAGTAAATGAAAGTAAAGTAAAGTGTGCAGCCCTAATACTTTCCCATTGAAGGTTCCAATCAAGATTATTATTTATTTCAATACCGAGGTATTTATATGATGAGACTGTTTCTATTTCGTTTCCATCGAGCTGAAGTTTTGGAGGGCTCAAATTATCTTTTCCAGGCGTGAAAATCACTTTACATTTCTTAGGATTCAGGAGCATTTTGTTGTCTTTGCACCAGCGGTTTACACCGTTAATTATTTCCTGGGGTAAGAAGATGATTTACCTAAGAGATAGCTAAGGATATCATCGGCAAATTTTTCTAATTCAGCTTCCTCGGGAATGTAATCATATATGTCAGAAATAAAGAGTATAAACAAAGTTGGTCCTAGTACGCTCCCCTGGATAACTCCTCCATCTACGTCTTTCCATTCCATTTCGATTCCATTAGACTTAACTCTTTTCTTTCTATTAAAAATGATGCTATCCATGATGTTAACCATCTTGGGAGGATCTTCTCTAATTTAGTTAGTAATCTTTCATGGTCAACCAGATCAAAAGCTTTTAAAAAATCAAAGAATATTGCCAAAATTGATTCTTTGTTATCTATAGCAATGCTCATATCGACTAATTTTATAATTGCGTCCATTGTAGATTTCCCTGGTAAAAAAACATGCTGTTTGTTTTTTTCCCAGATTTCTTTAGTATATTCAATTATGAATTTACAAATGATTCTTTCAAAAACTATTGAGAGAATGGATGTTACATTAATTGGACTGAAGTCACTTGGTTCTCTTGGGTGATCAACTTTTGGTATTGGTGTTATATTTGCTTTCTTCAATTGTTCTGGGACAAAGCTGTTATTAATATAAAAGTTAAAAAGTTCAGTGACAGTATCTACAATTTCAAGACGAGCTGATTTTATGTACTTTTTGCACTTTTTGGTTTTTAGCCTAGATAGGTGTACTTTTTGCACTTTTTGCACTTTTTGGTTTTTAGCCTAAATAGGTGTACTTTTTGCACTTTTTGGTTTTTAGCCTAGATAATTGTACTTTTTGCACTTTTTGGTATTTAGACAAGATAGTGGAAAAACTTTTTTGAAAATTAGTAAATTTGGAGTAAATTGATGATTATTTTGCATGCTGGCCTAAGCCAGCTAATGCGAAATATTGTCAAAAAAAATAAAATTTTTTGAAAATTAGTAAATTTGGAGTAAATTGATGATTATTTTGCATGCCAGCTAATGCAAAATTTTGTCAAAAAAAATTAAATTTTTTGAAAATTAGTAAATTTGGAGTAAATTGATGATTATTTTGCATGCTGGCCTAAGCCAGCTAACGCAAAATTTTGTCAAAAAAAATAAAATTTTTTGAAAATTAGTAAATTTGGAGTAAATTGATGATTATTTTGCATGCTGGCCTAAGCCAGCTAATGCAAAATATTGTCAAAAAAAATAAAATTTTTCGCCAACGCTACTACACATTAAGAAGTTGCATTTAATTTAGTAACTAAGAAAATAACATATCATTTATATTTGTTAAACAAAATAAAAACCGACCATTGGATACAAAAATTTTAAATCAAACATTGAGCCTGATATTGCTTTTTGATCCATTCTGACATATCTCAATGCACTCAATCCAGCAATTATTGTATTATTTAAAAATAAAAGTCTATTCCTTTCCATGAGCAGCAATTCGAGATTTTTATATTGTTTAAAAGCATCATTATCAATAGATTCTAATTGGCAGTAGCAAATACTTAGGCATACAAGGCTCGGTACGATACCATTTGATTCGAAAAACGAGGAGTTCAAATGAACCAAAGGGTTTCCATCCAAATACAATCTTTTTATTGTCGATAAATTGGTTTTAAATGTTGAAAATTGATTAAAATCCAAATATAATATTTCTAGTTTTCTCAAATAA
>NTPY01000770.1:0-17000 GCA_002922825.1 Brachionus calyciflorus
AACATCTTACGATGTTAGAAAATTTCATCACTATGTGAGAATTGTACCTTAGACCTTTCGCTCCAAAAGACTCGACTTACACCATTCGGTCATCCGCTCAAGTTCAGAAATGTTGAAATCCTTTCAAATATTTTCAAATCTTTTCAGACATGTGAATGACCAGAGTAGTAAAGTTACTAAATTGTTCAATTTATCAAATTCATTTTCAAATATCAAGATCATCAAATTTTCCGCATCAATAAAAATTTATTGTGAAAATACACGGTGTTTTAATTTAATTTTAAAAATGAATGTTAAGTTTTTTTTTATAGCAGCTACTTTTCTACAATTTTTTTCCCTTAATAAATTATCGTTTTATTTTCGGAAAAAGTATCCTTAAAATTTTTTTTAAAGATGCAACAATTAGTATTTTCTTAAATTTAAAGTTAAATATTCACAGTCGCACATATGGTAAAAATTTTTTTTAATTTCAGAATTCCTAATAAAATCTTTCATTCTTAAGTATACCGTGTTTCCGTGCTGCGAAATCCAAATACTAAAACCCAAGTAGATTTTCCAATTTTCTGATTCGGAATCCGAGTAATTTTAGTGACTAGTTAGTTCACTTCTTTTCAATTGTAAGTAAAGAAATAATCAAAATATAAATTTGTATTTTTTTGAAAAAATTACCAGAAAAAAAGTAACCCTTCCAATTTTTTTTTTCTATTTGGAATTTTAAAAATTAATTATGTCCGTAATATTTTTTAAAAAAATTTATTTTTTTGAATATTTAAATTTTTTTCTGACCGGTTTTATTGTCCGGAGGCACTTTATTAAATTAAAGAAGCAATCGTCAAATTCTTTTTTCATATGCTTAAAACATGGTATGGTTTCAAAAAGTTTTTTCAAGTTTTTTTTGCAGAATGTGATTATATTGATTATACAATATTTGACTGCTTAGTTAAATATATAATGTTCAGATATATTTAAAATGTCTGGAAAAGGCTCCAATCTGATTTTTTTTTATCTCAAAACAAGAAGCTTTGTATTTTATCTTAATTGCTTATTATTTTCCAGTTAGAAATTCGGTAATTTTGACGGAGATTTAAAAGAGAACTAATGACAAAAAAATTGTTTAATTTAAAATTCATTTGTCTGAAATAATACAATTTCATTTTTTTGTCATATGAGTCACCTAGAGTCATGAAGAGATAGACGAATATGTTCTTTCTATAAAATACTATTTTCATTCCAAATAAAAAAAAATAATAATAATATAAAATAACTTGCATGCACGTCATATTTTATTGATTGACACTTATTAAGAAGAAAAAAAAGAATCATCAATTTCATCAATTGTTTATTAATTTTAAGTTTTGTAAGTCAAACTTTTGCTTCTTATTCGCATCAATGTACAATTCAAATTAATATTGATCCCGAGTCTTATTGTATTAGATCTCTTAATTTTAGAAATGACTTCTAAGACAATCTAATCTTTTGAATATTATTTAATTAGTCAATTGCAAAATTTCAATTTGCATTATCTTGTATTCCTACAACGATTAGATAATTTAATTTGAAATAAAAATTATATTTTTCACTTAGGACATTACTTAAATAGATTAATAATTTTACCCCTTTTTTTCATCATTATCAACAACAACAAAAAAAGAAACGGGGTCTTTGTTTCGATAACTTAATCTTTATAAAGCTTTAATTCAATAGAATACAAAATAATTACAAATATTGAATCTATATATATTTAGGGAACCCACTAAACCTTATTCAATATATTTTTCCAAAATTATTATTTTTTTTGTAATATTAATTTCTTGCTTCATTTGACAGAAAAACTCAAACAAAAGAAACAAAAATTATTATCTAAAAAAAAGAATTAATTTGTGTTTTTTGTTTTGTTTGGGCCTTAGTTGCTTGCAAGTTGTATAATTAATATTTAAGAGTTTAGGGATCTTGAACCAGCTTTATTTTAAAATGTACTTATGTAAATAGTCATAAAATATATATATGTGTGTATTTCGTAATTGTTTCGGTTACGTGGATTAATCTAATTTCAATATTTATAAAGTATTTTAATTTTTGTTTTGTTTCGTAGTGAATTATTCGAAATAAATAAAATGGTTAGTAGTAGTAGTAGAAGTAGTTGGTAGGTATTATTGAAATTAAACTAAAACCTTATTTAATTGAATTTTTATTTAAATTTTTTTAGAGATAAAATCTTTATAAAAATGTGTTTCATTATTTTGAAGGTATATCATTTTTTTTGTTGTGTTATTTTCAAATTTAGTGGTTATGCATTCAATTTTTTTTGTTGTTTTTTTTTTCATCATAAGGTTTAATTCGAATATAGGGTTTTAAGTTAATAAGTTTTGAAAAATACAATTACAATTAAAATATTTTTTGTTTAGAAACATAAATTTAACGGGTTTATTCAAATATTAATAGTAAAAATATAGAAAATAGAAAAAAAGGGAAGTTGATAAAACGATACAAAATTGCGTGATTATCTTATTCAAATAAGGTAAAATCTTTTTGGCTTAGAACATTATAAACATAGATTATGGTAAGACTTTTCAGCTTATCGACAAAAAGTTTTACTATTATTTAATAAAAGAATTATTTTGCTAACGTTTAGAAATTTATAATAAAAAAAATATAAAATTTAAACTAAAATAAAATGTTATTTCTTTTATATTAACAATTCATTAGTTGATTTAATACAACACTTTAAAATATCAACTATAAACTGAACCAAGTCAACTGGTCGTATCATTTGCTTGTCTCAATGCAGCCTCTTTAAAGTGTATTGAGCATGCGTGCCACATGTTCTATTTCTTGCAACTGACACTAACTGAATAAATCTTGATGAATTAGAAATCTATCGATTCTTAATGAATTATCTTTCCTTTCAATGAATTAGTTATGTTTATATTTTAATCTTTAAAAATTTAAGCACTTCAAAAGAATAATTTCCAAATTATTTTACGAACAAATATTTGGATCCTTCAAATTTTTCAACTTTTTATTGTTAGTATTAAACAAAACTGAAATGATTAAGTTAGAAAAAATTAGGATTTTATCAAGTAAAATAAACCATTTAAAAAAACCTACGGAAAAATTACAAGAACATTGCTTTTTCTAAATTTTAGTTTGTAGGAATCTAATTTCACGCATGCCTCATTTTTTTTTAAGAGACTGGAAAATTATTACGAATAAATGGACCAAAAAAGCTACAAAACGTAACAATAATTAAAACATAGTTATATACTGTTCTATTAAAATATGTGATCAAAAATTCTTATATATTGAGGTGCATTAATTGTTAAAACTTCAATGTGTTCCTATACAAGGTATTTTGATTTTTATAAAAGTTTCCTAGTTTATATAATAGTATTAAAATAATACTATTTTTTTACATTCTTACGTAAAATCGGTATGTTAAAGTTTTTTGTCAATTTCTTTTTTTTTCAATTTTTTTTACCAACAAAAATCGCTCTGCAAAACACTTAAAAAGACTTTTGATGGCAAAAAAATGTTGCATAGTGAAGCAAAATTTGCTGCACCTGATAGCAACGTCTGAAATAAAATGATTAATTTTAATTGCGCATTAAAATTAGACTTTTCTAAATGGTGTGCAAATTTGCAGAAAAATTTGTTTATTACAGAAATCTGTGAATTCTGTGCAAATTTGCACACTATTAAAAAAGTCTTTAACATTTCAGTAGAATCTTTATTTTAAATTGAAATTTTAAAAAAATATCTTATTTAAAGGTTTGATGAGATTATTATTTTGAGTCAGAGAAACTAACGTTTAGGTTTCTGGTACTGGTTTTATTTAGTAAAGTCTCTTACTCAACTTTATTTTTTTTAGAAGAAAGGGATCTTCTTTCTCAATAAAGCGTCAGGAAAAATCTTATAATTTTTGTTTTTTCACCTGAAATATTCAGAGTAAACCCAACTGAATTATTATTAGAAATATCTAAATTCAAAGTATTTTTTTTTAAGCAGTAAGTTCATTTTTTTGAATTTGTTAAAAACCACAAGAACTAAGCAGATTTGGAAATATTAAAATGAAAATAATACCAAGTTTTATAATTTTTTTTTTTGATAATTTTTTAAAGATAATGGAATCTAAAATTTAAGCTAAACAATGTATAACTTTTTTTAAAAAATTATTGAAAATATTAAAATACTGACCTTTTAAAAAGATACAAAAAATACTAATAGATGTCTATCAGGTTTATATTAGAAAAGAACAAAAAAATAACGAGATTAATCTTTTGCAAGTATTGTTCCAATTTTTTTCTCTCTCTCATGTGGAATTTCCGATCTTATCAACCTAGCTAAAAACAAATCTAGTCTCAACAAGAAATTTGAGATGAATGCTAAAATGTAAGTAGGTAAACAATTTTTAAGAAGATTATCAAATAGAATAAGAATAAAAAAAACTAGTTCGAAAAGTCTCCTTTTATTATTATTTTTATTATTGAGTGAGGGTTATATTTTCCTTGAAAAACGTGTCTTTTAATTCGATTAATCGATTAGCTACAAAAAAAAAAAAAACATGTAGAAAAACTACAAAATAAAATGTTTAATTAAAAGGATTTAAATTTCAAGTTTAGAAAAAATTTCAATTTAAGGTCTAAGATCTTTACCGAAAATAAAAACATTGAAACAATATCGTATTGATTTCAAAATCAACGCAATGTGAATTAGTAATCTCGCCTACTTAATTTTCTTTTTTCCTTCGTATTAAGGCTCATAAAAATTTCAAAAATAAAATTGTTGTTTTTTTTAGTTGAAATTAGTTTTAAATTTTCCTTTTCTTAATTAAATCCTTATCTACTTAGAAAAAAAAATGAAAATTGCAGCTTGACCGAATTTAATCATAATTTAGTTTGACATGACAAAATAAACAATTTTTTTTATCTATTTGCCAAGCTTTCGATTAATCGAACATTTAAATAACAGCATGGTTGTTTTGTTGGTTATCATTTTAGGAGTCTTGAAAAATAAGCAACAAATATATGTCTGATAAGATTCGTATTTTTAATTGAATTAAACTTTTTCTTATTAGTTTTGTTAGGGAGCTCATCATTGATCGAATAGGTTCTCAGTAGGAAAAGTGATATTTATTTTTAAGAAAAATAACAACTGCGACAACAAATGTCTTTGCTTTTATTATAGTAACCAAAGCTTCGGAACCGGAGTTTTCGTACGTAAACAAAAACTGGAAATTGTCCTAATTCAATTTAAATATTTCGAGAAAAAAACTAAAAAAAAACAACAAAATAGTGAGTTTTGAGATCTAGTTTTAATAAGTTTACAACTAATTTTGAAAGGGGTTCTTTTCTCTAATGGAAACTATATGTAAACAAAAATAAAATTTTTCGATTTATTGATTGATTTTGTTTCTCTTTCTAAATCACTAAATTCTTGTTTTTTTTTAGTGTAAAACAGCTTGAGTCATAAATTCGATTAGTTCTATGTTTTCGATGTTTTTTTTTCAAAATTTGAAATGGTATTTTTTCTTAAGTAAATAAATTAAATTTGACCAATTTTCTGATAACATGAAATCTCATGCTCTCTCTTTTTTATCAAGGCTGATTTTTAGTTTAGAACATTTTTAAAAATATTCGCAAATTTTAATTAATTTGGGGTAAAACAAAATATTAATTAAAAGATTACCAAAAACTACTTTGGACTAGTAAATGAATTCACAAAAGAAAAAGCTAACCAAAGCTATACCTAATTAAATCTTAGGGATAAAATTGGATAGTATTATCTTACAAGTAAAGACATAACCTTTTTTTTTCATAATTTCTTGTTTAAGGACTTATATTTTTCAATTAAAAAAATATGTAATATTTAGCGGTCATGGTTGTTATTTTTTTAAAATTTTTTAAATCTAAAAGGGTCTCAATCAATCCAAAGCAGTTTTTCAAATAGTTTACTAAAAAATAATTATTTATTAGTTTTAGCATTAAAAGTGTAGAGACTAATTTCTTGAAAGAGTTGATTCAGATGACTTAATACTCTGGTTGTCAAAATATTTTCAGTATCTAACTTTGATATACTGCATTTTTTCATGACTCATGGCATACCCGAAATGTTTATACTCAAAATAAAAACCTTAAAAATGAAAAAGAAGAATATTTTTTTTAATAGGGTACGGGTACGCCATCAATTTGGGAGAAACGCAGCATTCTATGTTTAATTTTACTTTCTATATTGATTAATATTTAATAAAAAAGACCTTTTCCTTCTACAATTCGCTAAATTAATGTTTTACCTAACGTAATCCCCAGATACTAATATCATAATTGAATTTTTTTCGCATTTGCTCAACTCACTTGTTTGAGTTCAAAAAGCATGACGAGTACTTTTCGCCAGTCCAAATTTTCGGGGGAAAATTATCTTTTTGAAATCGTGGAAAAATTAACAAATTTTTGTTTTTTAATAAAACTTTTTTATTCACAAGTTTAGTTATTTTCACATAATTTTTTATGAATGCGGCTCTAATTACTGCAATTTAACTAATAAATGACCATCCTTTTTTTATCGAGGAAAAATTACTACTAACCCCGAAAATTATATGAATTCATTTTAGGAATATCAGTGGTACAAATTCTAAAGCGATCCGTACCAATGTATAAATATCAATGAATTAGGATATCGTAGATTAATAAAAACATTTTGTCTACTTTATTTAATTAAGAAGTTTTGATAGCTTCTTTGTTTTTCTTAAAACTTTATTAAATGTTTAAATCAACTTAATTTACCGCTATTTGTGGTCCACATAAAATTTGGAACTTTTATTTAAAAAAAAAATTATTTCGTTTAAGATTTGAAAGTATTTATTTAAATTTTCTGTAAGACGATCTAAATTTACTTATTTACTCTTTAAGGATATTTAGTCTGTTATTTTATTTTTTTATTATTATTTTTAAAATGCGAAATTTTTTTTGAGCCTTAAAAGAATTTAAAGGCACACTTATAAAGATAACAAATTTATACCAATAAAATAAAATGATAATTTAATTAGGAATCCATGAATATTGTCATTTTTTTCCAAGTTAAAAAAAGTCGACCTTGTATGACATTCATGAAGACTCTTTATTGATAGCATAAATAATTTAACCAGAGTAATTCACCTATCAAAATAAACAAAAAATTATTCTGTCATTTAAATTAAATTTTTGAAAATTAACTTATTAGTTTCAAAAAGGCTAAATTTTAGACTTTCATTGAAAAATGTTTTAACCCAAACTTTTAAGTAATTAAATTTACGAAAAAGAAAGACTTGATTAAAAAAAAAAGTTGCTAAAAAATAAGATAGCCTTTGGGAAATTTTTTTAGGTAATCGTCAATCAATTAAAAAAAAATTCAAAAATATATTTTTGTTAAAGTTTGTTTTTCGTCTTTATTTTTCAAATTTTAATCAAGGCTTGAATTTTTTTTGTGTTTTTATCAAAAAGTAAGTCAATAATTTTAGATACCAAGAGCAATACGAGTAATTAAAAGTATCAAATGGCTTTAAGAAAAAAATCTACCTAACATCAAGTGGAATCTACCTGATTTTCTTGATTGACAGAATAAGATTAACTATTCGAAAACTAGTATAATATTTCTCTAAGGAAGTGATCTAATTTTTTATTTTTTTCAAAGATTAATCGATTATAAAACAATTTCAAAATTGTTTTTTTATTATTCTGATGGTAAACAACAAAAAATTTATTAAATAAAAAAGTAATTATGGTTATTTCAAGTCCATTAAATAAATTAATATTTCTTTTTGAGCGTAGTAATTAAAACAACTTACTCGTAGTCCTAGAACTTACTTAAGTCTATGTTTGAACATTAGATTAATAAGTTTTGTAAGATTTTTTTTTTATTTTTGTTTAAATTAAACGAAACTAGCCAACGCGCAACAAAATAAAGAATAAGAAATTAATTGCTATTTGTTTTAATTATTTAGAATTTGCATTTAATTTCAATTATGATAAATTTTTTATTTTTGAAATATTTTTTTAAGCTAAGTTCGTCTTAGTCTATTACTGCTATGTTTATAAGACAAAAAAAAATAAGTTTTTCTTTCGATTTGTTTTGTTTTTGTTTCTAAATCAAAAGTTTTTGCACTAATCTTATTTGGCATATGATCAATACTCAATCAAGCAAACTAGTTTAATTCTATATAAAAAAAAATCTGATAATTCCCTAAGAATATTTCAAGCGGAAAAAGAAAGAAAATGGTTAATATTATATGAAATTAATCATTTTAATAATAATAAAAGAAAAAAAAAGTATATTGCAAGTCGGAAAATTCTATTAAAATTGAATTAATAATTATTTATTAATTTAAACAAGTTTTTATTAAAGTATCAGTCTGGAAAGTCGGTGCATTTTTTATTAATCTTAAGAAGATATTTCAAATTATAATTATTTGTGCCATTTGGATTAGAGATTATTAAGATTTTAAAAGAAAATAAGTTGTATTCTTTTTTTTCCTAATGGCTTTTCATTTCAATATTTCAACAATCAGTGATTTTTTGATTTTTTAAGTGATTTCTCAAAGTCCTAAAGTATTCACACATGATTAAGGATAATATTAAATTTGAGTTTTCTTCTTATTTTGTAAATACTGCACTGCTCCCGAATTAACGTCGTACGCGTACCCGTACCGTACCCGAACCGTACTAAGAGCGTACCGAACCGTACCCGTACCGAACCGTACCGTACCCGAACCGTACCCGTACTAAAAAAAAAATTTTTTTTTTAATTTTTTTAAATTGTAAATTTTTATAAAAAAAAAAAATTTTTCCGTACCCGTACTAAAAAAAATTTTTTAGATCAACCTTTGACTTAAATAAAATTTTTAGAAAAATTTTTTTTTTATAAAAATTTGCAATTTAAAAAATTTAAAAAAAAAATTTTTTTTTTTAGTACGGGTACGGGTACGAGTACGGGTACGGGTTCGGGTACGGTACGGGTACGCGTACGACGTTAATTCGGGAGCAGTGCAGTATTAGGATCTGTCTTTTCTTAGATGATAATTTTTATACAATATTTTTTAGCTCATCAAGTATTCTTTTTTTTTTAATAGATAATCATTCTATCTCATGATAATTTGACAATCTATTGAGAATTGATTTTGATAACAAGTGTGTTTATGTAAGAGTCCCTTTTGTTTTTTTAATCGCTTTTTAAAATATATCTTTTTTTGAGTCATTAAAATTTTTTTCAGCTTCGTTTAGCTTGTCCTACATATTTATTGTGTTTTAATAATAAGACTTAATATCTGAAGGTCATAATTAGAGTACCTATTGTTTTTTAAAGCTTTGAAAAGGATATGTCATTAACTACCTAGTCTAACCCTGAATCTTTCAGTACTTACAATGACACACTAAGGTGGGTTTTGGTAAATTTTGCCAAATACCTAAACTGAGCAACGTTTTTACAAACCTTTTTTTATATGTATATTTCATTCAAATATTTTAGTTAATAAAATTGAAAATTTTAATTGTACATTTTTTGAAAAAAAGTCTTATTGTATTACAGACTTTAAATAAAAAGGTGCGTTTCGCAAATCGAAACTTTACGCTTTCTCAAATTTTTTAGTCGAATTTGTTAAGAGTTAATTGTTTACCCACATAAACACAAATTGCTTCTTACCACAATATTCTTGTGTATAAGATATTATAGTTTCAAACAGAAAGCTTCAATACATTTTTGACCCGTCTTTTTTATCTTTTTATAAATTAATCACCTTCAGTTTCAAATGCACTACGGAAAAATATGTTTTACGATTTAGATTTTTTGAAAAATGCTTCAGGTTCTTTTCCAAAAAGCTTAATAAGTATTGAAATGAAATTCTCCATGCTTGAAAGTATTATTATTTTCAGTAAATTTATTATACAGTTGGAATCCTATTGCTCAAAATTTTATTAATTTTGTGCCAAGAAGTTAAATTATTTTTTTGTTTTGTGGGAAAAAGATTTTTCTTGATAAAATTGATTTTTGTAGTTAAAATTTTTCGCTGTGGGTAACAGTTATGTTATTGTGCTAGTACTAGGTAGAACCATTTGTTAAAGGTTGATTTTTGTAACATTTTGGAAGCAATTTGAAATTTTGAAAATTATTTTAAAATTCCAATTTCGATCAATTTCATTCAAGGTATGTAAAATTCAAGTCAATTATTTATACCAATTATTAGAAATTTTTATTTAAAAAGCTAATTAATTTAAAACCATTTTTTAGCGCCTATGTTTTTGAATAAGTTAAATAGATAGCCAGTAATATACAATGCTGTGTAATGTGGCATTCTTTTTGATTAGATAACCCTTTATTTTATTTTCAAGTAAATCCTTCTTTATATGATATAACATCCCTTAATCAATTAAAATTAAAAATTGACAAATAAATCTTTAGATCTAAAAATGAAATGATCCAGTTTCGAGTAATTGGATGGATGTTCTAAGATTTTGATTTATTTAGCTAACTCAGTTAAAAAAATTATCTTTTGATCTCTATGGATTTGAAGAAATTTAACCAACTTTTGAGATGTTTCCAAGATTTTAAATTAAAATTTTTATGTTACTAAAATTTTAATTGTTTATTTTTTCATGTTTTTAAAGAAAAAAAGATCAAGTTCTTGGAATTTAGTATAAACAAGGAGAATCTAAAAAAGTTAACAAAAGTACAAATACATTAAAATATTTCTTTAAGTGGACAAACATCAGAGAAAACAAAAACAAATAAAAAATGTTAAGCTTTTTAGCTGATTAATATACTTAGAATAAAAAGGCATTTCTTGATCAATTTTAATCGAACTTCTTTTTTAAGCAGATTAGCCAAAATTGGTTGCTCTTCTCAAAAAAAAAAATAATAAAAATAGACTTCAAATCTTTTAAAAAATTTGATATTCTGTTTACAATTTCGTTAGTTTAATTTATCATTTAATACAATTTATAACGAAGTAAATAAACCACGACGAAACAAAACAAAACAAAAAAAAACGACAGGGACAAATTATTAATTTAACTAATTTGACTATAAGGTCATTATTATCTTCTATCCTTTAATTTACAAATAATTTTCAAATTAGTTTTTTTTTTTAAATTTTATTTTTATTAGATGTTATGAAAAAATTGTCCCTTAGGCTATTTTGTTAGTTTAGATGAATAGTTTTTTAAAATTAATACCAATACCAAAAAATAGCATGTTTTTTTCACAATGTTATTTTTTGTTTTAACAAGTTTATAAAAATATTATTTTAAAAGATAAGAATTTTATTTTTGTTTTTTTTTTGTTAATTTTTAATTCTCAAAAATATGTTGTGAAAATTTTGATTAAAAAAAATTAAAAAAAAAGGAGATTTTTTAATTTAAATCAACTTATCAAGTTTATATATTTTGTGGACGATACGAAAATGGATATTTTCGATAAGAAATAAAGTCTTAGGGGTTTTTCTCATTGATTAATTACTCGTTTAGCTGTTTTTAAAAATTTTTTGATTTGTTTTTTTTTATCGGAATCTTAATTTACCATATCCGTGTATTAGTTCTGTGCATTAAATATATAAGCGTCCTTTTATTTTTTATTTGAATTTGCATTCATCGAACAGTTAAATTAAAACAACCGTAAAATTTTTATTTTTTTTTTTAATAAAATTTTAATTTTAAGAAATTGATTAAATTTTTTTTTATTTATTTATATAGATTCTGCTGATTTTAGATTTAAATTTTAAATGGTCCTTCAAATTAATCATCATCATCATCACTAATAACCAAGATAAGCCTCTTGAAATCTACTCATAAGGAAAAAATCTTTCATAAAGATATTTGTTTAATTTTTGAAAATATTAAATTTTATTAATTTCTTTAAGCTTTCCTGTTCAAACATTTTTAATAATACATAGTCAACAGTTTTCTTTTTTTTTTATTTCAACTTAAATATATTATTACCGTTGTGCTGTAGTCAGAGAATATTAATTTTGATTTCATTCAAGATATTTAAAAATACCGTATTCACTTGATAGTTATAACCTCGTAAAAATATTTGGTTTCGGATTTGTACCCAGTGATTTTATTTTTAAAAAAGAATTAAAAGACCTTTCGGCTTCAAAAAAAAGTGAGTGGTACAATTTGGAAAATCGGTACTACTATCGAGCAATTAAGTTACTTTATGTTAAAAATCGACTTGCAAAAAAATTTTCGTGTCAAAAAAGGGGTTGTAAATACCGTTATTATTACGGAAAAATATAAAAGATCATCATCGTAATTCACTTATACTTATTGAAACCTGAGAGTAAGAGTTGTTTATTAAAAATTTTTCCGTTTTTTTGAATTTCATTTTCAATAAATTATTAAAAATCTTTAAAGATATGGTCACCTAAGGCAATACAAAAAAGAAAAGTTTTCTGGATGTTAAACAATTAATGGCAAATTTTAAATATTACCGCACTTCTACCGAATTAACAGCGTAACCGTACCTCAACCGAAATAAAAAAATATATTTTTTTATGAAAATTTTTTTTTTTTGAGTACGGTTCGGCGTTAATTCGGTAGAAATGCTTTATTAGGAAAGATTGCATTTGTGGCTTTAAAGGAAAATTGTTTCTAAGTGGCATCTTTTTCAATTTTATTTTTTTTTTGGTAAGAATCATATGATATGATGAAAAGTTTTAAAAAGACAAATTATTTCTTGAAAATTTTTTTAAAACACTTACCCAAAAATAAAATATACTTTATAAGACTAATATTTGATAAATTTGTTGGCGCTATACAATGGTTAGATAAAATGGTAATTGTAAAATTTTCTAGTAATTAAGGTTTATTTATTTAATCCTTTATAAAATAATCAGCATGTCACATTCAGTACGCGTAATTCAAGGCCTAATTTTGAAGAAAATAAAAATTTTTTTTTATCAAATTTTTATTACAATATAAACAAATAAGTTTATTTAGGTATTAATCTTAGAAGCCTTACCATGAATTTGTATTTTAAGCTTGTTTGCGGAATTCTAAGGTTTGAGGAATAACCATTTTTTGTTAGCAAAAAAATAATAATAAAAAAATGTATATTTCTTAAATTTTTAAAACTGTTAATGACTATTATTTTCAGTACCCTTGAGGCTAGTAGACTTAACAAAATAAAAAGAAATTTAAATGCGAAAATGTTTCTACTAAAGAAATCAATTTACACGAGCCAGTCTATTTTCGCACTAAGTGTTTTTTTTTGTTTGTATTTTACATTTAAATGTAAAGAAATTTCAAACAAACTGAAAAAAAAACGTATTAACCTGCAAGGACTTAATATGTAGAAATAAATCATCTACAAAAAAAACCCGAAAACCTACATTTCTACAAAATACAATTTTCTTCGAAAAATTCACATATGAACCGATTTTTTTTGTTGTAAAACCATTAGAAAAAAAAATGAGGAATTTAGTAATTTAGTTTTATATTTTTTGTTCGATAAGCTTGAGTTAATATAAATCGATATTTCATGACTAAGATCGAGCAACAAAAAAAGTGTAGATTTAATTAATTTATTTTTAATAATTAAGCATCGTGTAGGTTTAATTAATAATTCAATGACAACAACGACAAAAAGGGGTCCATCAAGTAAGGTATAAGGAAATATTCAAGTATTTATTTTATTTTAGAGACATACGTTTTTTGTTTTTTAAATAATTTTTATTTTTCCTAAGACACTTAAGTTAATATAACAATTCTCAAGAGAAAAAGCTCTTAGATATATATTAATTTTTTTCTATATTTACACTTTAGAATATACATCGGTTGCTAAACTCTAGAACGGGTCCGAGTATTGTACACAATTAAGTTATTCAATTAAGAGCCACTAAAATTAAAAGATTAAATTTCAAGTTTTTTATTTAATTTTTTTATTTTGTGTTTCTTGTAAAACAAGATATTTTATGGCACTAAATTAATTCAAGTTAAAGTTAAGGGCAGGATTTAATTACAAGTTATAAAATTTTCTTTTTGTATTTTCTACGTTGTTTATTAAAGTTGTAAAAAATAAAAAAAAATTATATTTTAAGTGGGCATTTATTTAAATTTAGTTTATAAAATTTGTAAATATTTTTCTGAGTAGAAATGATCAATAAATCATCGATTTGATAAGGTTATAATTAAGTGCACTTATTTTAGAGCAGAATATGTTTAGAATTTATTATCATCATCTGCTGCTTAGCCTTTTTTGTTTTGTTTAAGCGAAAAAAAAAACTTAAAATGTTCGTGTCTCAAAATATTATTAATAAGCTTTTTTTTTAATTTTAATTTTTCGTTGAGCTGATAATCGTCTTCTAATTGTTCCTTTAAAAATAATAAAATTTTTGACATTTTTCTTTCCTTATTCTATTGTTTTTGTAAAAATATAAACATGAGCATATTCCTAATCTCCAAATCTCTGATTACATTCAATCACAAACAAATTTTTTTTCTTCTTCCTATTAAAAAGATAAGCTCATCTAAATAATTTCATGCAAAAAAATAAAATTAAAATTTCTGTTAATTTTTGGCTTAAGGTATAATGTGACACAATTGAGATTAAATCTTTATTATCTATAGAACAGTTTTAATTCTCACTGATTTTAATTATAAGATAAAAACTATCTCATACACTTTATTTTTTTGTGTTAAATCACCTGGTTCATGATATAAACCAATTTATTTCTTTATAGTTGGGAATTTAATTTTAAGGCGTATGTTAAGGGAAAACTTTGAAATAAAAAAAGGAGATCATTTGATCAATTAATAGAACCAGTGGTAAGCAATTATTGATATCTAGTCAGATATATCTCAAAAATATTCTGACCGCTTTAAATTGTTTTTTTTCTTTTCCTTTCTACATAAAACTACAAATTTTATCTCGTGGAAAATATCTATTTTTCTAAGGAATTTAGCTTCTTTAACAAGTTGGAGATCAATTATATAATTTCGATTTCAAAGAGATATAATTATTTTCTTTAAAATCGAAAAAAAAAATGAAAAAAACATTCCACATAATCTTATAATTATATTCGAAAATCAAACTTATAAAAATAAACACCATAGACCGGCTATTTATTATATTTTCTAATTTTTGACGTATTATAAATACATAATCTTACCTGTTAGGCATTTCATATTTTTTTTTATTTTGACGGATTTTTTTTGTTTTTCTAAAAGATTTTCGACAAGTTTTTATGTTCGACAACAACAAAAATACAATAAAAAACTAGGTGGAATATTTTTAAATAAATTTTCAATACATATTTTATTGTATCAATGTTACTTTTTTTTTTTAAATTTTGTCAGATCAATTGCTCAGCAAATTTTTAGGATCAAAAAGAATAGAAATTTAAAGTCAAACTAGTTATTAAAGTAAATAAATTCATTAATCTTTAAGTTAAACTAGCAACAAAAAAAGTGAGATTATTTATATATTTTTGACTATTTTAGAATGGGTAGTAAGAGTATGACCAATTTTTTAATTGTAAGTTATGATTCGAAATGAAAAGTATTTGTACAAATATCAAATAGTAATATTTTTGTGTCTAGATCTAAGTAGATACTTACTAATTTTCACTCATGTCTCTTTACATTTAGCTGTTAAGACCTCTTTGAGTTACTCTATTAACTCACCTCAACTACTTTAAAGAAAAATTGTTTTTGTTTTCATTTTTTAATTTACCACTATTTTCCTAAAAATTGAGTGAATTTGTTTAATTTTAAAATTTATTTATTTTTTAAATTTTTTTTTTAACAAATCGAATTTGGTTTTCAATTAAAAAATAAGTACAATTTGGATATTTTTTTTCCCAAGCACAACGTTTTTTTGTGGCCAAACTAAATCATACATTTTTTACTGCATTTCTCGCGAATTAACGGCCTACCCATACCCGTACCAAAGACAAAATTTTTTTTTTTACTTTTTTTTAAAAAAAAATTTTTTTTGGTACGAGTGCGCCGTTAATTCGCGAAAAATGCAGTAGCATAAATATTATGATTTCTGGGTTTGAAAAATCAAGGTCATTTTTTTGACAATTTTTTTCTTAAAAAAATTTTGACAGAAATTGTAAAAAAGGAAGTTGTTTTTCTATGGTAGCAATTAATTGTTATAACGTAAAAAAAAAGAAAGGACAATCGTAAAATAGAATTAATTTTCTAAGGTTTTTGGGAACAATTTTAATTATGTTTGAGGCCATAGGAATTTTATTTTTTTTTAAAACCAGGTTTCAGAGTAATTTAATATAAAAATATAAAAGGAATTAATACAAGTGATAAAAATAATAAAATAAAAAAAACATAAGAAACATTTTTTATTTTAAGGTGGAGAGTATAAAATTTTTGTTTGGTGCATTTTTTCGACTGATTGAATTTTTGAAATTTAATCAATTTTAAAAACATGTGCAGTGTTCAAGATTCATGTAAAATTCGAAACAAATTTGAACACAACAAAAAAACAACAACTAAAATAAAAAAGAAAGAATTACTGGTTATTTAAACTGAGAGTTATGTTTATCATAAAAATTTATCTTTAAAAAAATTTTAAATATTTAGAATTGAAAAAAGAAGGGGGAGGTATTTCTGATAAACAAAAGCTTAATCAAACGTGAACAAAAAAATACTATCTGTTCTAATAAATCAAATTTTAACTCAAGCATTACCATTTAAAGAAATACCGCGCTTAGCAGAAGCCTTCTATTTTTCTTCCTCTTCTCTCTCTTAGTTTAATTATTATTTATTTACAAATATCGTTATTTGCCTAAGTGACATTGGCCATGTCCAGTAAAGATCAAAAAGTCTTATCTTAAAATTTACCTTTTGTTTTATTTTTATTACAAACATTATTTATCATAAAAATCATCAAAAAGATTTTGTTAGTGTAAATCTCGATATTATTGCCTTTTTTTGTTGTTTTTAATGTTGTAAAAATAAAAAAAAAAATAATATTTAATTTAGCAACGGTTTTTTGTAACTTAATAAAACGATCGT
>NTPY01000770.1:17071-49093 GCA_002922825.1 Brachionus calyciflorus
TTTTAAGATGAAAAAATTAATAAATATAATTTTAATATCAGGGATATTGTACGCATTAATACTTAGTAAAGAATGTAAATTAGTATGGAAGACTCGTCCACAACCTACACAAATAGTCAACGAATTAGACACGGTCAAATTAAATTGTGAATTTGAAGAAACCGATGTCAAATTGGCAAGTCAAAATCAATTTTTTGTTATTTGGTACCGAGATGGTTCAAGTCAAAATGTATTATCCTTAAATGATAAATTAGCCAATCCTGATGCGACTAGCTACGAAATAGTCGGTCGATACAATTTACTAATAAAAAATGTTACCAAAAACCATTCAGGTCTTTATACATGTCAACTTTTTCAATCAAATGATTTAATTTCAAGTGTAAATTTAACAGTTTTGGGTGAGTTATATAACTTTATATAAGAAAAATTTAAAGACTTTTTTGCATTAATGACATATGAGTAATTAAACAAGTTGTGTTTGTTTTTATTTACTCAAATGCTTAATGAGTTAGAAACTAAAAGCGATCAGTGGTCAGTGTTTATTTTACAAATTCGAACAAGTGTTTTTAATTTAATAAATATAAAAGAAATAAATTCTTTTGTTGTTGTTGTTTTTGAATTTCCTTGAAAGTTCATGTCTGATGAATTAGTTTTTTTTTCTTCTTCTTCTTAGGGTTAAAAAAATAAACATGTTTGGGTCTTCAAATGAATTTTATTTATTTAAAAAATTAAAAGAAAAAAAAAGAGCAGGTATTTCAAAAATTACATGATTCAAGTCTTAGTTGAGGTATTAAGCACTACAAATTTAATAAATAGTTTATTTTTTTTAAAGATATTTTTTATTTTCGAGCACGCTCAAGTTTTCATTTATTTACGTTTTGAATTAAACGTGTTTTTTAAATAGAAGAAAAACAATTGAATAGATTTATTTACATTTGAAAATTATCGGATTAATTACCACTGCTTGTAGGCGCTTTTAAAGAAAAAAAAAACTTTTTTGATAATTTTTCCGATTGCATAAAAAAAAATTGTTTAATTTTAGCTAAACTTGCGCGCATTGACGCATAGCTTAAACAATTTTTTAATGAAAATACAATTAACTGTATTAAGGGTGTAATTTTTACTACATAAATGTGGAAAATAGAATAAATTGTATTTTTTAAAATTAAATTTTTTAATCTTTTATATTTATGTAAATTGCTTGATTTATTTTTTGTTTATTTTTTTTACACATAAAAGTGTACAAAAGCACATAAACATGTGCAGTTTTCACACATATAAAATAAATTTATAATTTAGCTATACTGCCTTGAAAACGAAAAAAAAATTTTAGGGACCATTATCATTAAATTTATTTAATTTTATTTTGCAAATAATTTTTTTTTAATTTTTCAAGTTCCTCCAAAATTTGCCAAAGTATCAGTAAAACAATCAGATAATTTATATCAACTAAAAAACAAGGGTTATTTAGTCGAGAACGACGAGATTTCATTAGAATGTTGTACTAATGGTGACACTAATCCAGGTCCTAGTTTCTATTGGTCCAAAATAAATCGCAAAACGTCCGAAATAAACTTTCTTATGAACTCAAGTTCAATTTATTCCACTTCAGATGATCAACTATGCAATGTGTACAAATTTAATTTGTCCAGATCTGATAACGATTTTGTTTATAAATGTTCAGTGAGTAATCATGCATACAAGAACAAAGTCGAAGATAAAATTTTGTTATCTGTTGAATGTAAATTACAAAAAAAAAATTTTTTTTTTTTGAAATCAGAATTTTTAATTTTTTTTTTAAAGATAAGCCAGAAGTAAAAGTTCATTTAATGAACAATTCAAGTGTAGCTAATTCGTTGAGATTAATTGAAAACAGCACAGTCATTTTATATTGTAATTCAACTGCTGTTCCTAGTGTTCAAGCTTATCAATGGTATTTCAACGATCAAATTCTCAAAAGTGAACAAAAAAATTCTATTCTAATTAGAAATTTAAAAAATTATCAATATGGTAATTATGCATGTCGAGCTAGTAACAAACACGGCTCGGCAAAGTCTTTTATTAGAATAGAAGTTTTGTACGCTAAAGTAATCTCTGGTAATAAGACTCAAACCGAAAGTTCCAATCTTAGAATTTCCAATTCCAATTACATAAATACTTTTCAAAATTCGTCACTTACTCTCATGTGCGAAATTGACTCGAATCCTTTAGTCGATAAAGTCGATTGGTTCTTTTTTCAATTGAATAAAAAGAATCAAATTATAAATAAAATTCAAATTAAAAATGGTATTAATGGAATAAATAGAAATCTTAATGAAACTCATAAATTACACATATCCCAATTGAATCTTCTAAATGTCGATTATAATCAATCCGGATATTATACATGTTTAATACACACTAATTTAAAAGATGACCTAGCTCAAACTACAACTGTTTTTTCCAATTCTACATATTTTCTTCAAGTTCAATGTAAATTTAAAAAAAAATTTTTTTTTTTTTTTTTTTTTAATTTTTTTTATTATTGAAATTTAGATCAACCTATGGTTAAAGCTGTAAGAAAAGTAGTATTTGCTAATAATTATGATCAAATAGAATTATCATGTGAGGTCAAGTCGAATCCACAGGCAATTTTTTCTTGGTTCTATGGAAATAAAGAATTAGCATCGAATTATAAATATAATATTACTTATGATGTTTATAAGCAAATTCAACGCAATTATTTAGACGATTTGGAGAATACCCATCATTTTAGATCGAATTTAATTGTTAGTTCGTTAACTCAATTCGACTATGGAGATTATACTTGTAGGGCCAATAATATCATTGGTGAAAATTCACAAATTTTAAAAATTAAAAAAAAACGTAAGAATTATTTTTTAAGTTATTTTCTTGAAATAATTTTAACTTGACGAATTTTCATAAATTTTATACAAAGTTTTTCGTGTGATGAACATTTTTGAAATATTTGAATTTTTCCCACACGAAAAATTTTTAGTTATTTTCAATTTTAAGACTTGTGAAAAATTCAAAAAAATTTCATAAAAAATTAAGTTTTAAAAACTTCGCTAGATTTTCGTTTTTGAACTTTTTATAAAAGTTAAAAAAAAATATAAAAAAAATCATGATATTTAAGTTCTATATTAATTTTAGAAAAACCGGATACTCCAACTGACTTTAATGTAATAACGACAACATCGAATGGCGTAATTTTAAGTTGGTCAGCCGGATCAAATGGCGGAGACAATTCAACATTTTTAATCACAATAAATAATTCTCTAAATCTGAGCACTTTAATTGAAGAAGATTTTACAAATGAACCTGATGGCGATTTAAAATATAATCAAATTGAAATAAGAGGTCTTCAATCACAACAAGAATACGAATTCAAGCTTCTTGCATTTAATTCGTATGGTCAATCCGAATACACCGAGTCAATCAAAGCTAATACATTATCAACTAGTTTAAATTCAGAACAATTACCAAGTATTTTAAACGCTCAATTTAACGAATTAAGAGAAGCTGTTTGTTTTGAATTGGACCAATTGGTTGATAAAGAATTAAAATTGATTAATTTGAGAGATCTAGTGGTCAAAATAGATGTTAATTCAATTGAAGGAAATACTACAGAAAATGAAAATTTAACTCGAACCAAGTCTTATTTATTAAATTTAAGCAAATTAAAATTTGGTCAAAATTGTGTGCCATTTTCTCAATTAATCGAATTGGACTGGGAATTAAGAAATAGCTCAACTTTTCAACAATTTAATCAAGCTCAAAGAAAAACAGATAATATATTTACTATTGATTCTAATTTAATTGTAAATGATCAATACACACGTAGTCTAAGCTCTAAATCAGAAATTTTACTCGGACGAAATTTCAATGAATTTAAAAGTTTAAATTCCATAGACTTACAAATTTGTTATTCAAATGACTCTTCAGTTTGCTCATTTAAAACTAGAGTTAAAGACTATACGGCCGATTTTTCTACATATATTACTCTAATTGCCATTGGTTGTTCAGCTGTACTCATTTTTTTCATACTTTTAGTCGCTATGCTTTGCTGTTGTTGTTGTAGAAAACGAATTAATAACAAAAATAAAGGAACTATAAGAAAGAATGATTTAAATTCTAAACTAGTCATTAAAAGTTTCCCTATCGTCACTAGTCATTTATCAAGTAAGAATTTTATTTTTGTGATTTAATTTTTTTTTAAATTAAATTAAATTTTTTTATGTTTTCTAGCATATGATTTGAGTGATTCAAGTTATAAATCATCTCAACAGCAAATATTAAACGGTAGTGGTAGTACACACAGTAGCGGTAGTTCTACATTTAGTAGAAATAATGATAAATTATTTTATCAGAATGCTCCTTCGTATAATTTTGCACAACATTTGACATCAGTAGCCAATACGGAATCGGATACAGCATCATCGACATCTTTAGAAAATAAAACAGCTAGTACAAGCAACGGTAAATCACCATCGAATAATTCACCAATTACAGTTGAAGGCGACAATCAAGCATATCCATATTCAAAACCAAAAACTCTTTTGTACAATGGAACAAATAGCATTTATATCAAGACATATCAACAACAAATAATGAAAAACGAGAGTCCAGAAAGTGGTTATTCAACACCAATAAATACAACTACCTCAACAACCCTAAACAAAAAACTTGTTTATGAAGTCATAGTATAAATAGTAAAGAGAATGTAATTTAAATAATAAAAAAAAAGGAAACAGAAGCTTTAATTTTAAATTTTTTTTTCTTTTAAATTTTATAAATCTAAAAAAGTAAAATTTTTTTGTATTTTTTTATGTAAGTAGGAAATTAAGCGAGAGTTTTTTTAATTTATAATTTTTTTTTGAAAATCGAGTCTTACCTGATTTTAAGAGTTATAAGAATTTTTTGAATTTTTTTTATGTAGCTTTTTCGTACAAATCATGACTTTTTTGTATAATAAAATTTTTATAAAAATTAAAAAATTTTTTTCTTATTATCTTCGTAAAAAACGCATTTTGTTGTATCCCATATTTTATCCTATGTTTTAATTATATTACATAAAAATTGCAGAAAATTTAGATATTTTGAATAGTAAATTTAATTCCATTATGTCCCATACAAGTTCGGCTCTATTATTTTTTGAAAAATTATTATTTTGAGAGGTTAATCAAAGTTCAAAAATATTGTTGTTAAGCCAATAAATTTCGGCATAATGCATTTAATACCGTAAACTCGCATGTTCGACCCCGGGGTTTAAAATCGTAAATTCGGTTTTATCCAATTTTCTGATTGGTCAATTTTTTTTCAGCCAATCAGAAAATTGGATAAAACCGAATTTACGATTTAAAATCCCGGGGTTGTTTGGACGAGTTTACGGTAAGTGTACTTCCTTTATTAAACAATTAAATTGTGTTTAATCAAGCCAAATCATATAAATTAGGGAACTTTTTAAATTTTTCAGCAATCTCGTTAAAAAATTTAAAACAAAAAAAAATTACTACATTATTTTTTAAATTACTACATACTGTATTTTTTTAAAATTCTATTCATGTTATTTTAGTTGTTTTGAATTTTAAGATAAAAAATCATTTTAGTTTTCTAAGTGTAAAATTAGAAATTATAAAATTAGTAATTTTATTTACACTGAATTGAATTCAAAAGAAAATTATTTTAATTATGTCTCAATCCAATTATATCCCCATTTTTAGTCAGAACGGGTGGGGTGATATAATCGAGCTTCGACTGTACATCATAACATTTTATAATTTGCCAAATTTAATTTGGCACTTTTTATTTATATTAAACTTTTGGTTTAATTAAAAAGTCACTTGATCTATCAAAATATTCTGAACTGCCGTAAATTCTCGTTAAAAAGTACACGTTTTTAAAATTGTTTTTTTACAGTGTTGGTGATTAATTTGTAACGTGACGTCATCTGACGGGATATGACGCCATATGACGTTATCTGACGGTCAAAAACCTATAAAATCTGACGTCATCTGACATCAGCCGTCATATCGTGTCATCTAAAAACAGCTATAAATCACGTCATATGACGTCACGTTACAAATTAATCATCACCACTGTAATATAGTCAGTGAAAAAGGTTAAAAAAAATTTTTTAAACCCATTTTCGTTAAAAAATTAGTTTTTTTTGAAACTCAAAGACATTTCTGACCAGAGAAAAGAGATTTAAATATACAATTGAATCATAAACAGAATCGGAAAAAAAAAAATTAAGTTTTACTTTTTTGAGTCTTTTACCATCGGAATAATTATTATTGGATTACCGTAAATTCTCGTTTTTCAAATTGATTTTTAATTAAGTCCTTGTAATAGAGACCATTCTTTCCATGTTTTCTTGAACATTTTTTTTAAGTACGTGTTTTGAATCCTTGAAAAAAGCGCACATCCGATTTGCGATAAAAAACGCACCCGGACGCGGTTTCCGTATTTTTCAATATTTTCAAACTTTTAAGCAAAACTTTTAAAAAATTTGATCTACAAAAAAAAACTTTTTATTTTTTTCTTCAATTTCAAAAAAGTACTTTTTACGCAAGAAAAAAGTACCAGCCATGAGCAAAAAAGGTCGTATTCTTTCATAATGTTTGATTTAAACCCAAATTAATCAAAGCTAAAATTTAAGTTAATAATGCAAAATTGGCACACCTAAAGTCTCATTTTTAATCAATCTTATAGAAATAAAATTAGAGTAAAGTTTGACTTGAGATAACTTAGAAAAAAATTTTTTTTTCCAAACCAAAAAAAAATTATGTAAAGTAAATTTGAAAAAAAAATCCAAAGTCTAAAGTTCTAAATATTTGAAGAGCAAAAAAAACAAATACTTATATATTCAAATTTACTAGTGTTCATTTTTTTGTTTTGTTGTGCTTAAAACTAATAAAGAATGTGGAAAGTATCTAATTGTAAAAATTTAATTTCAATTAATAATAAATCTGTCCATAAGACTATCCGCTTTCTAAGCGGTTGGGATGCTAAAGAAACTTCAAAATTACTTGATCATCACAATCATGACACCCGTGAGGGTCTAAGAAATCTTTTTAAAGATGTAAGATATTTATAAAAAAATTATTAAGAGACTACTTTTAATTTTCTGTTAAAAATTGAAGCCTTTATTCATTCCTAAATACAATGTGACACTAGATCAAGAAAGACAATTAGCTTATGATAAACTTAAAAAAATTTGTGATTCTGGACTTTTTTCTGTAAAGGACTTTTGGACTAATCCACGCAACATATTTGCTGCTCATGAAATCACCGGAATGGTATGTCCATCGACAACCACTAAACTAACTGTTCAATTTAATTTATTCGGTGGTACACTCCTAAAATTAGGCACTAAAAATCATCATCACATGTTGGACGGAATTGATAAATTTGAAAAAGTTGGTTGTTTTGCTTTGACTGAATTAGCTTATGGTAATAACGCTGTTGAAATGGAGACCACAGCTCATTATGATCAAGAAAAACAAGAATTTGTTATTAATACTCCGACTACTAAGGCTCAAAAATATTGGATTACTAATGGAGCTGTACACGCCCATTATGCAATAGTATTCGCTAGACTAATTCATAATGGAGTAGATGAGGGTTTACATGGTTTTTTAGTTAATATTAGAGATGAGAAAAATTTAAGTGTTAAAGAAGGTTGTCAAGTTTGGGATATGGGTTATAAAATTGGTCTTAATGGAGTCGATAATGCTGCTCTATGGTTTAATAATGTGCGTATACCGAGATTAAATTTACTCGATGCACATTCGAGTATGGATGAAAATGGAGTTTTTAAATCGAAAATTGAAGACAAATCAGCTCGTAGACGAAAAAGATTTTTAGTTTTAGCTGATCAATTGTTGTCTGGTAGAGTTTGTATTGCATCTATGACTTTGGGTTCAATCAAATTACTTTTAGATGAAACTGTAAATCAAATTTACTTTTTATTAATTGTTCAAATTTGATAGATTTATCACAAAAATTTTGAAAAGGAAAATTCGGTCAAAAAAAATATGATAAGCGCAAATAAGGACGGCCTCTTACTTTTTAAAGGAACCGGTGGATTTTACTTCACAAAAAAATACGACATTAAAAATCAAACATAAATAGACTTCAAAATATCTAAATTTTTATACCAAGATCTTTCCAATAATTTTCCTCACTCATTAGGGCAACCGTAACGATGGCTCAAAGATGTCAAAATTTAATTATAAGCACGTGTCCAAGTTTTTTTCTAAGTAACGATGTTAAAAAAATGTACGAACTAATTACGACCTCTAAAAGCGTAATATATTACGAGCTGGCAATTTTTTTATTTTCATCTGAAAATAATTTAAGTTTTTAATTTTGAAAAAAAAATTGGAGAATAGATAGCACCACAAATTTCAAATCAACAAAGACCATTCTGAGATCTTGCCTTTTGAGAAAAGCGTCTTTGTGAACTTAGTTTAATAGAATCTTATTTTTGTTGTTGTAAATGTATGACAATCCATGGATAATAAATCTTTGTTACTTTAAAACAAATTCCTGATTAAGCGATAAATTAAATTTATTATTTTAATTAAAAAGAATTTTTTTTAGGTACGTTATGCTTCTACCCGTTTGTGTGTAGGTCCAACTGGAAAATCAGACACACCAATTATGCACTATCAACTTCAAAATAGAGCTTTATTACCATTAATTGCTCAAACATATGCCTTAAATTTCGCTCTAAATTACGTTCAAGATCGTTACACAAATCAAAGTGAAGCTGATCACGCTGAAGTAGTTCGTTTATGTTGCATAATTAAACCTTTAATTACTTGGCATGGTGAGAATACAGCATCAATCTGTAGAGAAAGATGCGGTGGTCAAGGATTTTTAGCTGCTAATCGTTTCGGTGATGGTATTGCTGGAATGCATGCTGGCATTACTGCTGAAGGTGATAATCGTGTCATTTGTCAAAAAGTATCCAAAGAATTATTAGAAACAGCTAATTTTGATCAAGTCGGAAAACACTTAAAATTAAGAGCAAAACCTTTAAGCGAACAACATTCAACTAATCATTTACAAACAGACAATGTTACTTCGACCGAATGGCTTTTGAAATTATTTAAATCAAGAGAAAATTTCTTAATGAATGAATTGGCTGGTCGTATGTTCGTAGCTAATAAAAAAGGTCAACCATTATTTGAGACTTGGATGAAACATGAGTCCGATAATGTACAAGCTTTAGCTACTGCTTGGGGTGAGAATATGGCCATAGAACAATTCGATAAAGGAATTCGATCAGCTCAAGAAACACTTCAACCAACACTAAGAAAATTATTTAATTTGTACGCATTGGATCGAGTTTTAGCTGATGGAGTCTTTTATTTGGAAAATGGTTTTATAAATGCTGAACAAAGTCAAAAAATGTCAGCTGAAGTTAGACGTTTATGTCATGAATTAGGTAAAGATGCCTTAGAATTAACAAAAGGCTTTGGTATTCCCGATCACATGCACCATGGTAGGAAATTTTTTCTAAATTAAATAATGATTTTTTTTTCATATTTTTTTTCTTAGCTCCAATTGCTAACGATTGGGTCAAATATAATGAAACTGACAGTCATGGCGAATTCGAAAATCAGTCTTATCGATCAGTTTAGAAATCTTATTGAACCAAAATTAAGCTTAAAATCGATTTTTTTAATTTAATATTTTTAATAGTTCTTGTATTTCAAAAATAAATTAATAATTTTTTTTGGATGAGTTTAATATTATTAAAAAGTTTAATTTTAACCTTTTAAAATTACTAATCATAGATAATAATAATAATAAAAATACATAAGGCTATAAAAAAGGATAAATATTGTCATCCTCAAAGGAAAAATATTTTAAAAATTAATTTTCCCAAAATATTATTCCGAAGAAAATTTTTCCATTTTATTACAGTACAGTCCCAAACAAAGTTAACGAATACATGAACAATGTGTACACAGTGTCCAAACGTTTTCGAAACAAATCGGCACAAAAGCAGAACAAAAACAACACAACATATGAGCATTTTGCAACATTTCCATATAAATGGAAATCATATAAAAACATTTTTTAAAATGTTCATGTGTTGTGTTGGTTTTTTGTATGCTCTGTTTAAACAACTATTCAAAAGAACTTGTCTCATAAAGATGAATCTGAATTCAGAATTTGGATACAATCATTATTTTTAGCAAAATCTTCATGAATATACAATGTGAATCTAACAACTCGGATGGGTATTTATGTTGGAATTTGAAAAAACTGAGTTCACTGAGTGTTTAAAGGTGCTTTAGTTTTTAAAACATATTAATTAAATTTTCTCAAAAAAGAAACTTAATTCAAGCCGACATATTTTCCTAGCTTAATTCTAAAGAGATTACGGATCTAAATTCTAACAAAATTTTTTTTGCCTTTTTTTTTTCACCGGTTTATGCAAAAAATTGAGAGGGTTGCGTTTAGACATAACCAAAATTTTTAAAACTTAAACGTATACTGAAGTAGATAAAAGCCTTTTATCTACTTTAGTGTATTAAAGCTTTTTAGGAAAACTATGGTCGATCAAGAGCATAAGGTTATTTCTTTAGTTTATGACTTGCTTAAAGACGTCGTATTTTGTCTGACAATATTTTTTACATTTTTTAAAATATCATGAAAAGATTAAACAAAAATGAGAACAAACGAAAATTATTTAACAAATTCCAAATTTTTCTTCGTATTTTTTACAGAAATTATTATCGTTTTCTAACGCCTTCTAACGTCATTTAACAAAAAACGTTAGAGACCGTTAGATGGGGTTAGATAGCGTTACATAAAGTTGATAGTCGATTTTTAAGAGTTAATCGCCACCTCTGTATTTTTGATCATTATTTTTACAGCATTAGCTTGATTTTTAAAAAAAATTTTATTTTATTTGAATTTTTTGAAATAGATAAAAACAATAATATAAAATTGTAATTCGAATATTTGATTCAATAATTATTGTCTAGGCTTTAGAAATATTTTAACTCCATCAATTGGTCTTAATGTTGCATGCTGTACAACTTTGAATGACTGATTCGGATCGAGTTCGAAATCAAAATTTTGAATTATTTTTGCCAAAATTAATTTGCCTTCAATCTTTTTAAAAAAACTATCAAAATATCTTATTCAAAGCACTTTACTCAAAATTACTTTGGCAAAATTTTGTCCAATACAATTGCGAGGTCCAATTGAAAATGGCATGTAAGTGTAGCTACTTATTCTATTCTGCGATGAAAATGGGTCATTTTTCAAAAAGCGTTCAGGCTTGAACTCTTCAGGCTCTGGGAAATACTTTTCACTTCTAGCCATAACATAAACTGGCATCTAAAAATTCGAAAAAATAAATAAATAATAATTTTTCCTAGTAAATTAGTTTATTTATCATTACCAGAAAAAAAGTATTTTTTGGTATTTTATAACCTAATAGTTCAATATCTTCATCCAGAATACGAGAAAATGATGCAACCGGTGGCCATTTACGAAGTGATTCTTTAAAAACAGCACTAGTGTACTCCAATTTGCTCAAGTCGTCATTATTTATGTACTTTTTGGACCCCAAAACTGAGTCAATTTCTTCTCTTAGCCTTAAATATATTTTATTTTCAATTGATTACACGCTAATTAGGATGAAAGGTTCATGTAAGGTTTTTGAAATGAAAAATAACATTAAATTTTATAATTAGATCGTTTTTAAAAATTAAAATTTTTTAATATAAAAATATTTTAAACACTATAAACTTATAATCCGGTTAATACTTAATAATTCTTTATCATACCAGTCTATTTTTCAAGAAAATTATAGGATAGTATATATGGCTTACTTCTTAAGAACTTCTGGATTTTGACCCAATTCAAGAAAGCAAAATGCTAAAGCGTTAGCAGTTGTCTCTTGACCTCCAATAAAAAAAGTTACAAAATCATCGACTAATCTTTCAAAATCAAAATCTTCTTCAGTCTCTTCAAAAAAAAACACGAATTAAAAAAAAAATTAAACTATTTTTTTTAAGAAATTCTTACTTGCATTTTGTATGAGAAAAGAAAGAACATTTTTGCCTAAAAATTGAGTATCCTTTAACTCCTTTAATTTAATAGTTAAACTTTCAATTGAAAATTTTCTCAATTTTCGCATAGATTCTTTTAAATTCGTTATAGATGACCATTTATTTGGTTTAAACTTACACAAAGGATCAATTATTTCTAAAGTTGTTGCCTCTAAACCCTTTGTTATATACAAATTTAATTTAGATTCTGATTTCTTTAGACAATTAGTATCAAGATCAAATGCGACTTTGGCAATTATGTCTAAGGTCAAACGATTTAATTCATAAAATAGCTGTAACGACGATGATGAACCATTTGATAAACATAGATTTTTTAAGTGTTCAATCAAAATATCCCCTTTTGAATTAAATTCATTAAGATTACCTAAAAGAATACTAGATTTTTGTCTAATTAAAAATTATGTGATTAAAATTATTTTTAGAAAATTACTCTTTTTTGAATACATGATTTAGGATTTGACGCCTATGTCTCCATTTAGATTTATCAGTTTCTGTTAGTAGACCAAAACCTAAAAATCTTTCACCTAAAGGAAATGCAGCTATTGGTTTTTTTGGTATGTCTTCATCAATTAAAGTAGCTTTGACCGTCTCTTCATTGCTAATTATCACAGTCATTCGGTCTAAAACTTGATACTTAAAAATTGATCCGTACAATTTTGACCATTTTAAATGGAGTTCATGTTGTAAATTTTGATTAGATACATGATTGACAATTTCAAAATATTGTCCAAAATAAAATCCAATTATACCATTTGTTTTTGGACCTGGCAAATGCTTATACCTACGTCTTATTAAATATATTTTGATTGTTTTTAGTGTAAAAAGTCCAATTAGAACACTAGATAGACTTAAAAATATTCTTTTAATCATTTTCGTAAAAGTTTTTATTCATCGAGGTACACTGATATTTTCGTTTTTAATTATTTTTTTATTATTCGGGAAATAAAAATTGACTTTTGAAAAAATTTGAAAAAATAAAATTATCAACTTCACGTGTAAGTTGATTAATAAATATTAAAAGGATTTTTTTTTTAAATTCTTATTATTTTTCAAGTTAATTTTTCTTAACATTATTTTGGGAACTTGAGTGCTTTAAAAAAGTTAATATTTTACATTTCATCAAGAAGAAAGACCATCAAGCTTATCAATCTTTTTATATATGAGAAATTTTTTTATTTGGATCTTTGAAAAGGGCGCCTCACCCGAGTGCGACTTATTTTTCAAATTTAAGTTAAATTTTCTGATGCTAAATTCAAGTTCGACAAAAATATTATGTGAGCTTTCACTTTTTTTATTGATGCATTTTTCATTTATGTGACCCTAACCATATTTCAAAAATTTATTATTTTATTTTTTTAAAAGTATGTTTATTTTTAAAAGTATTTGTGGTTTTTAATAACGTATTCTAACGTCATTTAACAAAAACCGTTAGATAACATTAGAAAGCGTTATAAAGTCGAATTACAAAAGCCTCTTCATCTTTTCGTCAAAAACGGCTTTCTTCGTTTCTTAAGTCGTCTGTGAATGAAAGAATAATTTTTGTTTTTTCCCTTGTCAGAATCTCTTAGTAGATCTTATTGAGATTCTCGAATACCAAATTTGCATGGCATCTCAACTATCAGTCTATGTTAGCGATTCGAGATCTCATGAGAAATTGGTAACCGAGAATCTCATGTGAGATGTTGACAAGGGTTAAGCTTTCAAATGGTTATTTCTGTATTTCTAGTATTAAATTTTTTTGTGCCAAAAAGTTTTAATGAAAATTTAAATATTTGTGGCGAAAATTTTTTCGATATGGGTAACAGTTTTTTGTTTGAGGCGCCTAGGGATACCTATCGAATTCATTAGAATTCAAGAAAATACCCGGAAATTCAAAATTTTTCTAATCTGCACGATGGATGTGTCCCACTCAGCAAATTTTAATCGATTTAGATCGGAGGACATAATTATGATAAAAAAAATTTTTGAGAAATCTCTCTGTTTTGTCTTTATTCGTAAAAGTAAATTTTTCGAAACGGCTCTTACCAATAATAGACTGCATGTATTAAAATAAATTAATTGTACAGTATTACCTTGTTTATAAGCGCCCAGGGCCTAAAGGCTAAATTTATTTTTCATAAGTATGATTATACGCTTCAAAAGGGCGATTTTTAGTCGCTTGTAAGCAAGGTTTTAGGGTAATTAAAATCATATAAAAAGAAATTTTACATTGAGATGAATGCTTTTAATGGTTTTAGAAAATAAAAAATCCATGATTTAAATTCAAAGTTTTAAAATAATTCAAATTATTTTTTTAGGGCGCATAAGGATATTATTTCGGCACACTAAAAAATCTGGCACACACACTCCAAAGTATGGTACCTACCCTCAGTGAATCTTCTTAACAGATTTGCTGTAAATCAGACTAGAAAGTTGAAAAAAAGACAAGAACAGGAATTTTTGATTATAAAATTTAAGTAGTAGTAGTACACTGTAAATATTTTAGGTGGAAAATTTTCTACATAAATGTGTATCATAAGTTAACCACATATATGTATAAAAAAAATCTCATAAATGAGAAAAAAAATTCATGAAAAGTTTTTTTCTCATTTATGAACACTCATTTGCTCATGGATTCACTTTTAAGAGAATTTTTTTTCTCATAAATGTGGTTAACTTATAATACACATATATGTAGAAAAAATTCCACCTAAAATATTTACAGTGTAGTAGAACTGCTTTAAAGCTATTGATTGATTTTGCCGATAATGACTCATTTGACAAGCTTTTCCGAACCGGTACGATTCTGTCAGTTAAAAATTGGAATCTGTTTGAGATCTTAGTGTTTTCTTTTACAAGGCTGAGATTATTCGCTCTACGTAGGTTAAGATTCAAACTCTTCGCATAGTTTATGCAATGAACTGTTTCAAAGCCCTTTACTATTTTGAAAGTTTGAATTAGATCATCTCTAGTTCTTCTATCCTCAAGACTAGTCATACCTGATTCTTTAAACCTCTGTTCGTATGGTTTGTCTTTAATTGTTTTCACAAGTTTTGTCGCTCTTTTCTGAACTCTTTTAAGAATCTTAATGTTGGATTTTGTATGTGGTGACCACGAGCTAACATCATATTATAAGTGCGGCCTTAAGATCAACTACTTTACTAGCTCTCAAGTGTAAATTAAGGTCAAAAATTTATGGAAAATGGAAACGAAATATTATTCAAACCAATTTTAATTACATTATTTAATAAAGTTTATTTACAATCATTATGTAATTTACATTATCCAAATAAAAGAAACTGTTTCTTTTATTTAGATTTTACATTAGTTAGTTGATTAATTAATAATCAAATCGTTTATTATTTTATTTGGAAATGAATCTGTTCGTTTCTCAGCAAACTTAAAATTGTGATAAAATTTTTTTGAAATTTTTTGTTCAAAATACATGATTTTTTTTACTCAAGTGTTTTTTTCAGCTTTTTAGTGTGATTTACAGAAAATTTGTTAAGAAGATTCACTGAGTGTGGGTTCCATACTTTGAAGTGTGTACCAGATTTTTAGGTGTGCTGAAACCATTAACTATTTAACCTAGTCAAATTTTGAATGCCCTTTAAATAGAAAAAGTTTTTTAGTCAATAAATTCAAAACAACAACTCGAATAAAATAGCTAATTTATTTTAATATAAAAAGTAATTTAAACTTTTTAGAAAGATAAAATGAACTCTTAAAAACATTTAAAAAAAATAGTTAGATCAAATGTAAATTTATTGTGTTGTTTTGCGACGCATTATTTTACTTGTTTTTATTATTTTCAAATATTCAAAAAATTTAAATTAGAATCAGCTTCTTATTTTTTTCTTAGAAAAAAAAAATAATTAATTTTAGTTTTAAAAAATTTTATACTTTTACCAACTTTTTTGGCTTGACGAATTCTTTTGGTTACTTCGATTTGAAAAAAGCAAAAAAAAAATGATTAATTCAACAAAATTGAAATAATTTAAAAGCGATCAAAACGACTTTAAAAAATAAATTAAAAATAAAACATTATAAAAAAACATTTTTTTAATGTTATTTATTGTTTTGTTAAAAATCCAGATCTTAAATAAACTTATATAAAATATATTTATAAAAGTTTAAAAAATATTCTAAATATTTAAGATTGATTTTGCCTGCAAATAAACAAATTTACTTTGAGCAAAGTCTAGTTATGCAATCTTAGATCAAGATGAAATATTTACCCTCAGATATCTAGGATATGTCTGGCAGTAATTGCATTTACCTGACAATATTTGGCTTAACGGTAAACTTTTCTTGAAATTTCAATGAAAAACATAAAACCAAAATTGCATTTCTGATTAATTCGTTAGCTTTATTTTTCGCTTTAAATATTCGTTAAAACATTTTTTTTATATTTTAAAAAATCGAGATCTTAAAATTGATTTTTATACCTTTATCTCAATGAAATGTGTTCCATTCAATTTTTTTTCTAAAAATGCTTTTCGTAATCGTTTCCCAGATCATTAATTCGGTGAAAACCAATTACTATCTAAGGTTATTTAATTCATTTTAATACCTTGCAGTATTCTATTTACTATTTTAAGAAAATTCAAGTTAATTGAGTAGTTATTATGTGATTGAGCCTAGCATTCTTACTTTCAATATTTTTGCTAGGCTTTTTTTTTGTTCTCTAAAAAATATTCCCACTCCAAAATACTTTTACTGATAAATCTTTGTAGACCATCGATTAAGAATTGCTATCTTATTAAAATGATCTTTTCGGACAAAATAAAGTTTTATTACTATTAAAATTAACAAAATTTTTAAATTTTTTTAAATTATATATTAAATTTCCTCTAAAGTATCGAAAATAATAAAAAGAAATAGTAATAAAACTTTATTTTGTCGCTTTCTACTTAAAATTATATGCAGAATAAGAGTTCAAAATATAATACGGCAAATAGATAATTTGAATAAAAATTAAATTAAAAAATATTTTCGATCACAATTGAGCAAATTTTAGGGAAAAACTTTTCTTCTCAAAAATTACGTTTTTCGAATTTTTTAAAATTTTTTCCAATTTGTACCCTTAACTGATATTTTCAAGAGATATATGAAGATAAATTTATCGTATTTTACGTTAAAAAGCTAATTTAAATAAAACTGTAAATATTTAAGGTGCGAAATCGCCTATTTTTAAAACGCTTTTATGAGGATATTCAAAAAAATGATTAAAAAAAATCAGATTTAAAATCATTATGGCTGTAATGAGAATTTTCTTAATCCTTTTTTTTGAATCTCCTCATACATTGGTGTTCAGATTTTTGTATTTTAACTTTTTATAAAAAAGGGACAAAATAAATTAAAAATTTTCGTAAATTTACGTACAGCGTTTCTACCTAATTAACAGCGTACCCGTAATAAACGTAAATTTTTTTTTTTACGGGTTCGGGTACGGTACGGTTACGGTCCGGCGTTTATTCGGTAGAAAAGCTGTAAAATATAGAAATCGGAAAACCTCTGGAAAAGGCTATTTTTTTCTTCAAAAAAGCGTTTTCCTAGCTTAGACCCTTTTGGCTTTTGGCTTTAGGATTTTCATTTAAAATATTTAAAGCGAACTTAATTTTTGGTATAATATCGATATTTAAGATAATATTACCATAATTTCCGTAGTAAATATCGTTTATTTACCATAATTTACATAAAAAAGTTAAATTCATAACAGAACTGTTTACTATTACTTTAGCAAAATTAATCTTAAGATTTAAATGTCTTGGAAAAATCACGGTAACGATCACGGTGCGCTCACGCTCACGTCTTTTTTTTCAAAGTGCTTTGTGCTTCGAAAAATATCTTTGACCGCTTTTAAACATTCCATGTACGATGTTTTTAAGCTGCTCAAGTGGCAACAAAAATTTTCCGAAAATTTTTTGTTTATGTTTTAAATTTTTATGTGCTTATTCGTTTTCTGGATAAACGTCCAAGCATAGTTTAAACAGAGCATTTACTTTTTACTTATGATTAAGTGTTTTTTAAAGATAGAGGAAAAGGACCTTTAATTGATTGGTCTTTGACTGATTTTAGAATTAAAATTTTAGACTTGAATAGCAATGTTTTGTTTGAAATCATCACTTTAATTCTATTCTGAAAATAATTATAGTAACTTATTTAAATCAAGTTAAAAGAGCCTTTCAAAATTATTTAAGTAAACAAATTTCTTCTAAAAATAAATACTAAATTTTAAATTTATTGTATTTTTGATCTTCATTCAAGGTGTTTAGAGAAATATTCATTTTAAAAATTATTCTTATTATTTTTTATGAAATTTTATTTTTTTTTTGTAATCGGTTTATTTGTTGATGGCACAAAATTCTTAGGCCTTTAAAGCTTTAAAAAAATATTACGCAATAATGTGTAACACAGGTAAAATTTGAAGTCATCAAGTTTCTAAACCATTCTAGAATTGATAAAATTTAATGTAACTTTTGAGGATAGTATTTTAATTGTTTGACCTAGTGAATAAATTTACTTCAATGAATTTACAATTCACAAAATTGATTTCGTTAATTTTTTCTTTAAATTTTCTTCTATATGAATTGTAAAATTCGGTCAATTACACAATCGGTTATGTCACAATTTTTATGTTTTTTATATTTGTATTTTTAAAGGTGAAATTATTTATGATATTAATTTTTTACTTTTGATTTAAAATTTATTCAAAACATGTGACACGAATTTTTATAAATTTTGATTTAGATACAAGGCTTAAGATTTGAATCCAAAGGTTCATCGCGACTCAATCGAATAAGGCAAACATAAATCGATCTTAATAAAAGATAAAATGTTTAGTTTATCTCAATATGTTGTAATCATAAAATTAAAAAGTTTAAAAAAGATTAATTAGAAAATTTAGATTTAGGTGATCAGAGATGCTGAATTAATTAGCAAACCTAGTTGATTCAAGGGTCCGGGTTCAATTCCCCATTCCATGAAAAAAAAAGGTTTAGGTGTTAAAGAGATGTTTTTTACATAGATAGAACAAGTTAATTTTTTCTTTACTAAATATTTAATTTTTTTTTGATTTTTAAGATAGCCGGGTTTTAAATAATTAATGTAAGAAAATTTTATAATCCCGTATATTTCTCAAAACCGTGTTTTTTTACAAACGTATTTTATTGCATGTTATTCTGATTGATTTCAACACACTTTTTTTTGTTTTTAATTAAAATAACTTAACTGATAACGGTAATTCCGGACGAAAATTCGTGAACAAAATCAGAATTCTATTTTAAAATTTTTTTAAATTTTCTTTGAAGTAGCAATTAAGTCTAGTCTAAATTTAATTTTAATTAACATTTTAAAAAAATATTTGATAACAACTGACGAGGCATATTCCTTAAAAAAAAAAACGTGTGTATTTAAGTGCTCTATTAGAAGCCACAATTAAATATCAAGTCTTATTTCTTATCTCTTTTTGTTCAACCAATCAAGTAGAAGATCCAGAAAAAAAAAAAGTTTTCATTAAGTAATTATAGCTTTAAATACGGGCGAATAAAATTTAATTGTTTGTTTTTTTAAACAAAATATTGAATTTCAATTTAAACATTTTAATTTTTATTACTTAATTTAAAAAAGAAAAAATATCTCTATCTCTGTAATATTTCGGAGTTTTACAACAAGATTCATACATAAGAATTTTTATTTATTTATGTAATGTGTGTCGTATTTAAATACTTTTTATAGTCTACTTATTATTGTTTAGAATTTTGAACAAAAAAAAATTTTTATTTAATTTTTTTTTTTATAATTTTTTTTTAATTTTTAAAAATGAAAATTTTATTTTTTATAAATTTTTTTTTAATTGTTAAATTATCTTATCAAATGAGCACTCATATTAAAAGTAAAACAAAATAAGTAAAAAAATTTAATAAACTTTTTTTTTTTAAATTTTTCTTATTCTAGGCTATAAAGATCACCCGTGCAATAGGCCATGTAATAGTCAGACTATTAGTATGATATGTGAATATGATTGGACTATTGAATGGTATTCTGTTTTGAGTAAAGCTTGCTTAGATTGTCCTTTTAATATGACAAATTGTAATCAAGACCATTGTATAACAGCTAATGGAGTTTATCGACCCGTAATGGTTATAAATCGTATGCTTCCTGGTCCATCTATAATTGCATGCAAAGGTGATACTATAAATATTATGTTATTTAATTCTTTACACATGTCTGAGGCAACTAGTATTCATTGGCATGGTCTTTCACAACGAGGTAGTCAATTTATGGACGGTGTTGGTATGATCACACAATGTCCTATTTTATCACATACTTTTTTCGAGTATAAATTTGCTGCAAACGATGCAGGAACTCATTTATATCATGCTCATTCTGGCCTACAAAGAGCTGATGGAGTTTTTGGTCCAATTGTTATTAGAGATTATGACCAAGAAAATGTACATTTTGAAAAATATGATTATGATTTAAGTGAGCATGTTATAACTGTTAATGATTGGCTTAATGACACAAGTATTGCTAAATTTTCTGGTCATCATCATAATGATGGTGATAATAAACCAGATTCTATTCTTATTAATGGTAAAGGTGCATTGAGACATGTTGATTATAAAAATCTATCAATTGAAACACCAAGAGCCGAGTTTTGGGTAAGAAGTGGTAAAAAATATAGATTTAGATTAATAAATGCAGGAATTTTGTATTGTCCTATTGAATTTTCAATTGATTATCATAATTTGACAATAATAGCTAGCGATGGAAAGCCTTTAGAACCTTATACTGTAGAGTCTTTAATTATTTATGCAGGTAAACACATAAATTATAATTTTTTGCGCTAAAAATTAATGCTTCTACAGGGGTGATTGCGTCTCAGTAACCGACAGTTAAGGAACATAAAAGGATTATAAAGTCACGCCTTGTCATTATAGAATCCCATGGGGTAAGCAAGATATTACGTGACTAATATTGATAACGTATTCCCTTTGAGTGACAAGGTGTGACTAAGAAGATTTGGAGTGAAAAAAAAGTGTTTTGAACAGCAAAATTAGCAAAAATCACTAAAAAATTGAAATAAACTAAATAACGCAATTTGATTTTAACAACTTAACTTTTATATCGAAACAGTCAATTTCCATAATAAAACGTATTTAACCATATTTTAGAAGTTCAAAAGCATTTCTTGAAAGAAAAATCGAATTTGTTTCGATTTCAAATTTCAATTCATTAAACTGTGTGTTTAAATTTCTAAAGTATATTTTGCAATTGTTTAAAAATCGGAATACGCAATAAAATGAGTTGAAATTTGAGTCGAAAGTTGTAATTGAAATAAACTTTGATTTTGTCTTCTTGAGTTTTAAAAAAGCTTAAGAAGACAAAATCGATCTAAATTAAAGAGAAATTTTAATATAAAAATTTAATTGAATAAGTGTTTAAAATACACTCTATTTCCGATTTTTATCATCTCGTTTTAAAAGTTAAATTATTTCAATATTTCGAAAATAAGAAAAAATTTTTTAAAAGGGGGAAAAGTGCGCATTTATTAGATACAGCATCAAAAAACGTCTTTAACACTTCTTAAGCTTTTTAAATGTCTTTAGGTGCTATTAAACAACATCTTATATAACCAGGCAGTCTTTCGTAAATCTGCTTTAACAAATTAAGTTTTTTCGTTAAATGATTTAAACGTAAAAGACGCCTTTTTTTGATATTCTCAGAACAAAGAAATTTAATTTGAACAAAATATCACTTAAAATATAGCGTTAAATTGATTTTATTTATATAAATCAGGGAAGGGTAAGTTCACATATTGCCTTTTATAAGAGCGAATGTAAATTGGCAGAATTGCACATGATATGAATGATGCGTTACAAAGTTATAGAGTAACGATTGATTATAAGGTAAACAATTAAAATTGCGTTATTTAGTTTATTTCAATTTTTTAGTGATTTTTGCTAATTTTGCCGTTCAAAACACTTTTTTTTCACTCCAAATTTTTTTTTAAATTAGTCACGCGTTGTCACATTTAGTCACGCTCAATTTTTCGTTTAGTCTCGTATAGTCACACATTGTCAATTTATTTTGTCTCGAATAGTCACATTTTGTCACGTTAAATAATTCTTAGTCACGTCAAGACACGTTTCCTTCTTAATCCTTCTTAGTCACACCTTGTCACTCAAAGGGAATACGTTATCAATATTAGTCACGTAATATCTTGCTTACCCCATGGGATTCTATAATGACAGGGCGTGACTTTATAATCCTTTTATGTTCCTTAACTGTCGGTTACTGAGACGCAATCACCCCTGTATTTAAAAATTCACCAAAATTGACAAATTCACTTGCAAAAATATTTTTTGAAAATTCTAGAATTTAAAAGATTATAGCTCTTTTTTTTTATTTTGTACAAGTTAAAAAATTATCTTTTTTGCAAGCAATGAGGAGGAATTTTTTAATTGTTTCTGTTCAAACATTGTTTTAATTACAGCCAGGTTACACTTTTTTCACCAAATACTTTTAAATTTTAGTTTTATCACTCAAAATTAAGAGAACAACTCATCTTTAATATTTCCTGATTAATAATTTTTACTACTAAAGACTAAGATATTTATATTTAAAATGTTAGAAAAATGTTGAATATATTCTAAAGCAAATCAAGAAATGTTGAATATATTCTAAAGCATGTTGAATTACCTTGATATTGTTAATAATTGAAAAAAAAATTTATGAAAAACTTTTAATCAAATGTAACTTTGTTATTCAGCTTTGTAAAGTACTAAGGGACTGAGAAATTAAGAATGTGAATTTTACTAAAAAGTTGCAGTAAGTTGTGAATTTCTGCAAATTGCACAATAGCAGAATAGTTTTGCAAAAGTATAATTTTGATAATTCAAATTATGTTTTACAGAAATAATTTTTAACGACACGAAAAAGAATAATTTAATTTTTTTAATTTATTGCTTTTTTACACCAAAATTTACATCTCCTTGTATATTGGCTTAGGTAAATTTGATCGTTATCAATTGACAAGGCTTTAAAATTAATCAGCTTTTGTTTACGGTAGTCTATATCATCATTAAAACTAGAGCTGTTTAATTTCTAAAAATTTTGATTTAATTGAAATGGCATTTTTCTCATAAACTTGATACTAGTGTTGGGATTCGACTGGAGCGACAACAGTCAACTCATTTTTTTTTATTGACTCGAGTCGACTCAACTTTTAAAAATGGCAATTCGAGTTGTTCGAAAGTTCGGTTTTTACACAAAAACCGTGGTATTAATTAGAAGTTCGTCTTTCAGATGAAAAAGGTGTTTAAATTTTTAAGACCAAAAAATTTAAATTAAAATTTTAACTTTCTTTTAGAGTAAAAATCGTATTCAAGTAAAAAATAATTCCCAAGACTACTTGATAGCGTGAATCCTCTTTTATCAGAAATCGGAAAATCCGAATTTTTAGAAAATCTTATGCGGTCTTTATTTTCACTTTAGTACTAGGTGGAATTTTAATTTAATGATTTCATCTAAATGGTAATTTAATGTTTTCTTTAAAAGAAAACATTTAGAAGGGATGAATTATAAGCAAAATTTTTAAAAAATAACTAAATATCTAAAAATACAAAGGAGAATTTTTTAAAAAATTTATTCATCCTTTAAAACATTCAACATATAACGTAAATGCTCGATTTTTATGACATGTCATTATTCCAAATATTGACATGTCGTTATGTATCGAACAGTGGTTGAAAAAATCGATCTATGACATGTCATAAAACCCGAAAATAGGCATTTTTTCGAGAAATAGGTAACCATTTTTATGACATGTCACAAATATAGGAAATAAAGGGAATAATAATGTATATTAAATTGGGTAATTAGATATATAAAAAAAAAGGAAAATTAAGGGGCATAATATAAATATTAAATTGGGCAGCAAAAAAAAGATAAGAAAATTACTTGCCTAAATTTTCCGAAATAATTGATCGATTAGGTAAGTTATTTTCTTTATTATATAAATATTAAATTGGGCATATTTTCTCTTTTTTTTTTACTTTATTTCCTATATTTCTGACATGTCATAAAAATGGTTACTAATTTTTCGAAAAAAGGCCTTTTTCGGTTTTTATGACATGTCTTAGATCGATTTTTTCAACCACTGTTCGATACATAACGACATGTCATAAATATAGGGTATCCTATAATAATGACATGTCATAAAAATCGAGCATTTACGTTATATCTGTATAAATTCGGATTTGAAAAATTGAAAAATGAATCAAAAAAGTTTATAATTTCTCATTTTTTTTAAAGGAGAACGTTATGATTTCATTATTAATGCATTTAGAAAACCGTCTAACTATTGGATTAAGGCAAAAGGCTGGGCTGATTGTAGTGCAAAAAAAGTATATCAAACAGCTTTTTTAAAATATCATGATAGTTTTGATAAAGACAATCTACCAGATCTTAATGAACTTAATTATGAAAACGCAAGTAGAAACGGATTGGTAAAATTTTGACAAATTAAATTGTCTTCCAAAGACTCAAATTTAATTTTTTTTCTATAACAATTTTAAGCAATTAAATCCTTGGAATAAGCATATAAATTCATCAAATCGTGATAGCTTTACAAAAATAAATGAAGTTAAGGCTATTTTAGATAAAGAATCCTATGAATTTTATACGAAAATTTTTGATAAAAATCAAACTATCAAAAAATATTATTTGGCTATGGAATTTAATAAAATAAATAATCCGGAATTTTACGATGAAAAATTGTATTCATTAAGTAAGATTCAATCGTTTCAGCGACCTCCTTTATACACGCCTCAAATAAATAATATTTCTATGAAAATGCCAAGTATACCTTTATTATACGAATGGGATTCTGTACCCAAAGTAATTTTTATTTTAAAAATTTTTGTTCATTTATTTTTTTTATATTATTTAAATTTTGTCAGGACGAAATTTGTAATCATATTAATCGAAGTCATGTATGCCCGGTGGAACAAGAGTATTGCTCGTGTATATACACATTCGAATTTAATTTAGGAGATGTTGTTGAATTTGTAATTGTCGATGAAGGTTTTACATTTCAGTCGAATCACCCAATGCATTTGCATGGGGGTTCATTTGCTGTATTGAATATAGACAAACTTAATAGATCAATTAGTGTGGATGATATTAAAAAAATGGATAATGAAGGAAAAATTTTTAGAAATTTTGATCGACCACCTATTAAGGACACGGTTACTGTTCCTGTTGGTGGTTATACAATTATACGATTTCTGGCGGATAATCCAGGTACGTGGATGTTTCATTGTCATTTGGATTTTCATTCGGAAGTCGGAATGGGTTTGTTAATAAAAGTAGGTCAAAAAAAAGATTTACCCAGTGAACCGCTAAATTGGCCTAAATGTGGAAATTATTTTTATATTGAAAATGATAAACCGGTGAGCGTTGGAACAAATAGTTCGAATAAAATTTTTTTTAGCTTGTTTAATTTTGTATTATTAGTATTTTATGTTTTAATTGATTCCCGGTAATTTTTATAATTAAGTCAATTTTTTTTTTAATTTTAGAATATATTTTTGTAATATTTTTACTTTTAAATTTTATTCTTTTAAAAAAAGTTTATAATTAAAAATATCTATTTTCAATTTATTTTTTTTACTTTAATAATAAAAATCAACCGAAATATCCATGTTACGATTAAATTTAAGCTTCCATTTTTATGGAATAAGCTCAAATTTAAGTGGCCACAAATAATAGAAAGTTGCTTTAAATAAAGTCAAAAAACAACAATTTTTAGATGGTCTCAGTTAACTGAAATTATGAATCTAGTGTACAATTTTAGTTGAACAATAAATACAGAAGATTCTTTTGATCTCCAAGTCACCAATTTAATTAGAAAGAAAAATTTCTTTTTTAGATTTTGCAGATGATATTGCTCTGCTAGAAAAGAATTTGGCAAATTTTATTTTCAATCAGATTTTTTTGATCCATAATTTCTAACTAAAAAAACCAGCGAATAGAAGTTATGCTCTAAATGAATCATTCTTTGTAAAAATTTCAATGAGATCTTATGTGAAATTATTGGTTACCATAATGTCATGATACTATAATGAGGACTGAGATCTCATGAGAATATGGTAATGAGAGCCACATGAGATGCGATTTTTCCATTTATTTAAATCTTGATATTAAATCTGTTTATCTCTTTTTATTCTACCTAAATTTTGGCATTTTTTCACTATACTTTCGAATCTTTTAGTTTTTTTACTTTTTTTAGAAGAAATAAAAAGGACAGCTTTAGTATCAAAATTTTAATAAATGGCTTGATTTGCTTTAGAATTTATTTATAAAACAATTTCCATTGTCCAGGTTTTTTTTTTTTTATAAAATTGTAAATCAAAGAAATCTAATAAAAAAAAACCTTGTTATTTAAAGAAAGCCCGAGAGTAGTTAAGCAGAATACAAATTATGTTTTCCTTTCCTTCCTTTCATTTTTCAGAAAAAGAAAAGCTTTAAAAAATAAACTGACGTTTAGACTGATTGTTTTCACTTTAGTAAAAGCGTGACGGCTACTTTTTCCCCGGAAAAAAATATGAATCAAAAACTAAAATTTAGCAAATATTGTATTAAAATCAAAGTACATTGAAAATCAAGATTTAAAACCATGGGTGAATAGTATTTTTGCATTAAAATAAATTATGAAGCGTATTGCTGCAATGTTGATTATTAATAGAAAAAAAAGAAAAAGTTAGAATTGGAATTGCTCAACAAAACATTTCATCATATGATAAAAATGAAACGTAAAGGAAGAATCAAGTGATCAAGACACTGACGAATAGCCCGATTAAGATAATGTAAATAAAAAAAATGTGGAATATAACGCCACTGCAAGCCGTTCAGACGAGCTTTTTCAATTGCTTGGACAATTTATAGTTTCAGAAAATAGTATTAGATGTGAATTTAATACGAAGTGTAAACGAAGAGATTTCCATGTGTCAATGATAATAAACAAAAATGCACTTCATTGAAACATCTTAATAACAAATTCTGTGAAAATTAATAAGATTCTCTGAACTCTAGACTCGCTACGCTCGTCAAGAATTATAGTGTGGCTGGATTATGGTTAAATTTCTTTAATTTAATTATGGTGATATCCAAATTTTAAGACAAAAAAGGGTAAAAGGGTCTTCTTTTAAGCAAAAACAAAAGAGGGTAAAAAGGTACAAAAGAGAGTTCAGAGAATCTTATTAATTTTCACAGAATTTGTTATTAAGATGTTTCAATGAAGTGCATTTTTGTTCAATATTATCAAAAAGTTCAATATTATTAAATATATTTCAAAATATATAATCAAAAAAGGGTTAAAAGGGTTTTCTTATGACCTTTTTTATCGGTTGTCTATCCATGGATTGATTTAAGGCCTTGGATTTTGAATCAATAATCTAAAAGAGTCAATATTCTAGATTCAATCCCTATCCACTCGAAAATATACTCCCAAAAAAATTATCCCTGGTTTTTTAATCAATTTTGAACCTAACTTATACATTTCTAATTTTTTAATCTTTGCTTTAAAAATAAGGTAAAATCAGTGCGAATTGCCAGAAATAAATGAATAGTGACCATTAAATTTTCTTGACATTTCCTTTACTTAAAATTATTAGTGTAAGAAAACTGGTCATAATTATTTTTTTTACAAAAAAGAGTTTAACTTAGAATGGTCTTGCTAAGAGAAACAAGTCAAAAAATTATATTTATGTTAAAATAAAAATTTCAAAAATTGGTAAACTTTTATTTTTTTTTTTGGAGATTCCAGTTTTTTAAAAGAGAAATTATAAAAATTATGAGAGGATATTTTTTGTTGTTTAAAAAGAATCAAAATAACGATTAAGAATAAGCATAAATGTAAAAAAAAAAGCGAAAAAAAAATTTTGGAAATCTATAAAGATCCGAATGTATTTTCGCCACTATAGGCAACATACAAAAATCCATCTTCATCTTTAAAGTTATTGTAAATTTGACCCATTGTCGATGAAGATTGTGGAATGGTCTTTTTGACGAATAAAAATATGGCCTTTTCGGATGGCAATTGAATACGTTTGCGGATAATCCACATAAATTGAGCTACTGAAATATCATTTGGTACTAAGAATTTACGCTTGTCTATATCGGAGATTTGAGAGTTTGGAACACGCTCTACTACAACCTTAATTAAAAAATTTCAAAAAAATTCAAGGACTTAATTTTCTATTAGACACGTACTGGAATTCTGTCTGGGTATTTTGAGCGAATTTTTTCAGCTTCTGACAATCTTTGTTCCAAGCTATTATCTTCACGGAATCTGAATTTCATTTTAAAAATCAAGGTAACTCGGGTTACGAAAAATCTAAGGCTTAAAGTAAAAGAAAAAAAAAGAAAATTTGGATTAAAATAAGCAATTTAAACAACGATGCTTAATGTTAAAATTAAATTTCACTAATCCACACGCACACCAAATTCACAATAAGAATAAAAAAAAAAGATAGAACTTAAGAACTTTGAAAAGCAAAAAAAGAAAATTAAACCAAACAAAATAAAATTTAGCAATTAGAGATATATGTATTTTCCTAATTTCAAAATACTTAATCTCTTAGTCATTACATAATTTTGCTTTAGCTAAATAAGAAAAAAAAAAACAAGAACAACAAAGATTGCAAAATATGCACTCCGTTTTTATTTTTTGAAAATTTCTTTTAATTTTTTAAATTTTCCTGACAGTTTAAATAAAATTAAATTTTTGAGAAAAAATTTTCAAAAAAAAAAGATGTTTAGCTAAAAATAAATTAGAGAAAAGAGGTAAATCTAAGAAGAAGTTACGTTGTTTGACATATTATACTAAAAATAAATCATAAAACAACTAAGGAAATTCTTTTCTTTTTTGAATACAAAAAAAAAAGCAAATATGCCAATTTCAAGACTGTGTTCTGTGTAATTTAATAGAAGAAAATTTTTGATAAGGCTCTCAAGAACACTCATTCTTTATTAATTTTGGAATTTTAATAAGATCGGCTTCATATTCGGAAAAGTAAATTTCAATTTTCACTTTTGCTCAAAAATTTTAATTACGCAATTACTTGCACACTAATTTTTTTAATAAAAAAATAATTATTTAATGTTTTCAAATAATGTTATTAAATTTGTTGATTCAGGCTGTTCTTATGAAAGGTTAAACAAATTTTATGGACAATTTCATTTCGTAAACCCGAAGAGTCTTTTGAGTGATTTGAAAAGCTGGTAAATCAATGCGTGATCACTTTCCTTTAACCAGTTTTGTTAAGATTAATGGTCATACATTTGATTGAATGATTTAGTATACTGAATAATCATATAAAATGGTTTTATTTTACTTGGTTCTTACCTAAAATACGTAATCTTACATTAGGTTCGGTAAAATATCGTAAAAATCAATTCGATTAAAAAAACGTCCTTTTTCTAATTTTTTTGAATTTATCCAGGGAATTTTTCAATTATGTATGTATTTCATTTCTTTCATTTCATGAAAAATATTTATTCCTTCATTCTCATATGAACTCTTTTAACAGCTCTATTTTGCATTTAAATAAGACTCTCTAGCTTTTGCTTATACAGTACAAATTAAAACTAAGTTGTAAGCATTTTGTTCCTCGATTCTTCCTTTCCTTTTCCTCTAAAGAAGAGTTGAAGAAGAGTCGATAAAGAGGAAAGGAAAACAATCTACAATTTAGTTTTAATTTGTACTGTATTTGTTTATAAATTTCGCTATGAACCGGGGACTTTCTTCAATTAGATATGGATTATTTAAAGCTACTTTTTGAAAATTCGTTTACATTCAAAAGTTTTAAAGAGAAAAAATTTTGAGCATGATCATACAAGCAAGAATTTCTGCCGCGTTTATGTTGCAAACTTATTTACGGTAAATAAATTTACCTAATTCCTATACCCTACGCGTGAAAATAAAACATGAATTTAACTAGCAATTTTTAATTAATTTATTAAAAAAAATATTTACAATGGTAAATGGAAAAAAAATGAAAAATATAAAAATAAAACTAATTTGTCAAAACTTTCATATCTGATAGAAATTGAGATAGTAAACAAATTGAATATTTAGGAACATATCCTGATTCGTTGGTTATAATATTTTTTACTAAACAAAAATCTTTGTATTTGTATTCTGAACCTTGAATTAATTCTAGACGCTCCGAAAATTCAATACTTAATTCACTTTGATTGAGTGCTGAGTAACTCACACAACAAACATATAACTCGTTAGATTCTTGAATCTCTTCTGTGAACATGTTTATATTGACTGATTGAAAATCCTTTGAAATTAAACCAAATGAATCTTGTTCCATTTGAGAGAATCGAGTTGAATTATGATTTTGACATTGAGGTGATTCGTACATAACATTTGGAAATGCACTTGATAAATTTGATCCATAATCTGATGTTGTACTTTCTAATTGTGTTTCTATTGAGTCTTGTCTGTAAATCCCGCTCATACTTGGTGAATGTTCTTCATCACTGAAAATTGTTGATGACTTAATGCAAGTACTTGCTACTTGCTGCTTAGTTTTAGGTGAATTAATTAACAAGGGAAATTGAGAAATATTCATTGTTGTTTGCTCTAATTGTGAAACTTTGTTTGGTGACTTTTTGAATAAGTTAACTCTAGCAGTTGATTTTTTCAATGGTTTTACCGGAGTTTGTTGTACTTTGACTGGCGTAAAAAAATCTACTTTGGTTACTGGTAGATATGTTGACTCATTTAATGATTGATTTGCTTTTATGCACACATTTAATGAAAGACCGTTACATAATTTTGATTTGGCTTTTTCAATGAATTTGTTCATTTGTTTAGACATTTTGTTTTTTTTTTGTTAAATTTTGATTTATATTAAATTTAAATAATAAATTTATGATGATATAATTTTAAACTATTCCAGATCTTTAAATAATGTTCTTAAAATTAAAAAATTCATTTTAAAAAACAAAACATTTTTTAAAGGATTCATTATATTTTTGGAACAACTTCCCGTTTGAAATAAAAGGGAAGAAATCTTATAATAGTCGTCCGAAAAGTAAAAATCTTACAAACAAAAAAAGGTAAATTTTAATTCTATTTTCTTCATGCTTTTATTTTTTCGGAGGCCACGATCAAATTCAAATAAGATTATTTAGAAGCATGTTCTGACCAATTACGCTTTTTTATGTACTTTTTTTAAAAGTATTTCAACTTTGCAAGTGCAAAATACAAAATTTTTTAAAAGATTTTACTCAATTAAAAAAAAGAATTTTTCATTTTTGAAATTAGATTTTAAAAATAAATAAAATGTAAATTTTTAACTTTTAGTGTGATGAACATAATTTGATAACCAAAATTATTTTTTATGATTAATGAGCTAATTTTAGTATTAAATTTTTAAATAAGAAATTGAAATTTGATTTTTAATGTACGATCGATGACACATTAACCAATAAGGAATTAAAAAAAAAGTTGTAAATAGATTATTTAATTGATTAAATCTATTATTATTTAAAAAAGATGAATACATGAGTTGTTTTTTGATTGGTCTAATGTAATAAATTATCATCACGAAAAAAGTTAACCCAAAAAAAAGAGCCCAAAGAACTCAGAGAACTAATTCCAACTAATTCCGACTTAAAATTTTTTAAAGCTCATTTAAATATCAACGACTTGTAAAAAAAGTTGAGTAACGCACTGTTCTAGTAATTGTTTAAACTTTTTTTTTCAATATTTATAATGCATTTTTTTGGGAATCAAGTGGTACCCGTATCTGTATTATAAAATGTTTGAGATAAAATGATTCTAAATAAAATTCAAATTTGGCATCTAGATTTTGGCGTCGAATTTTTTTTAAATTTATCTTTAGCAAAAATG
>NTPY01000770.1:49468-67489 GCA_002922825.1 Brachionus calyciflorus
GCTCATTTAAATAAAAAATTTAAATAACTACGACTTGTAAAAAAAGTCGAGTAACAGACTGTTCTAGTAATTGTTTAAACTTTTTTTTTCAATTTTTATAATGCATTTTTCTGGAAATAAAGTGGTACCCGTATCTGTATTATAAAATGTTTGAGATAAAATGATTCTAAATAAAATTCAAATTTAGCATCTAGATTTTGGCGTCGAAATTTATTTTTAAATTTATCTTTAGCAATAATGAGCTTTTGCGTTAATATTTAGTAAGACTAGGCTTAAGTCAAGAATTTAAAAATAATGTTTTTCATTATTAAAAAATTTTTTAAAAAGTTAAGTAAAAATAATTTGTTCTTTTAAAAAATATATTTATTCTTAACTTTTTTCTAACTATTAAAAGCTATTTAATAAAATAAATTCTAATTCAAAAAATTTGCTTTAAATATATTCGTTAAATAGTAAATTGCCACATAGAATCAGGATAAAAATTAAGAAAGAAGACATTGAAGATTTTTCTTGTCCATTTGATATTGTGGTTGTTTCAGATGGTGATGTTATAGTTGTTTCAGAATGATTCATTATATTTTCGGATAGTTTCATTTCAAAAGAATTCAAAGTATCGTAACCTTTTACACTGATATAAATATTGTCGTATATACCTTCTGTTGGTATGTTTATATTAAAAAATTTGATCTGTGTTTGTGTTTCTCGTTTTCGTCTTAAACTTGGGAAAGATATTAAATCAGAATCATCTTTAGGATTCCGATTTACAAACGAATAAAAAAGTGAAGAATTGCCCAAAAGCTGATCCAATTGTATTATAAACTGTGTCAAATTTCCTAGAGGATATTTAAAATATTTATATTGATTCTTAGAAATATTTGATCTAATCGGTACAAGATTTTTCACAAGAGCTGGTTGAACAATACTTTTAGATGCAATATTAAAAAGTATATCATCTAGATCATTTAAGCTGTTTCCATATTCAAAATCATATGGTGTTGATGACATAAGTTTACACTCTTCTTGATCAACCCATCCAACACCAGCTGCTATAATATTGTAACCTCTATCCTTAATGACTTGAGCTGCCTCTAATGTTTTTATTCTGTCGTTGCTAACTCCATCAGTAATTACTACAATAACTTTTGGTATACCTTCTTCAATAGATCTCATTCCATTTACTTCTTGAAGAATTGTATTATTTGCTAAAATTAAAGCATCTGATGTGTTTGTACTAAACCCATCAAACGCTATACTCTGTACTTTATTTATTAAATCTAAAGAATTTGAAGTCTGGTTAAATGAAGTAACAATTTTTGCTGTATCGCTAAAATGTATGACAGCGACTCGACTTTTGTTTAATCCGATTTCGAAATTTTGAATCAGAGATATTACAAAATCCTTTTCAATTTGAAAATATGTAGGCCCTATCGATCCAGAATTATCCATGACTATTACCTTTTGACAAAAAAAAAAATTTAAAGGCATCTTATTTAATTAGCTAAAATTAAAATAAATTTCTTTAAAATGATTATCAAAAATCAAGTATGTTTAATTATTTTTTTAAAATAAAATTGCCGATTTCGGAATGAGGGTTGAAATCTTTAGAGGGTTTTGAGTTTTTGGTTTTGAAAAGAAAAGAAAATTTGTTTTTGCATCTTTAAATTAGAAACTTTACGTATAGTGGACTTAAGTAATTTTAAAACATTATTTTTATGTTGCTATCTAATTAAAAAAGTTATTTATAATACAATCCCGAAAATTTCTTTGTATCAACTATCACCTGATATTAGATGACATCATCTGATAAAAAATATCAAAAAGTAATCTTAATATTTAAATAAATTTAATTAAATACCAAATCAATATTTGTCGAGTAATTCTCTACACAGCATCGCACAAAATTTGGATTCAAACATTTTCCATTTTTTATTTGACCATAATTGCATGTTTCCTTCTTTTCAAAATCTCCTTCACATCCACAGTAAAAGGAGTTCTGTTGAGCTAAACAGATGGGTACATTATATCCTTGTTTTCCATTTAACATGCAACCTAATCCTCTACTTTTTTTCAATGGCCGAAAATTTAGTTCTGAAAGGATCATGTCATTTATTTCTAATCTCTTTAAAAACTTTTTTGAATCATTAGTTAAAGAATTAGTCAACAGTGAAAAACTTAAATATGTTCCATCAATTATATCATTAAAAGACCCTTTTTTTGTTTTATTAGATGATAGATCATATATATCACTATTATTTTTCCAATACCAAGCTGCTATTTTGAATGCAACTGATGGAAAAGCGGCTTTTTCTGGACTATTAATCAAACCAAGACCTAAACCTATTGATAAAATTTTAGATAGTTTTTTTTTTTAAAATCTTTCAATGAAAGTTTTATTTACTTCGTTCAGCCAATTCATAATTATTTTTTCCTCGAAGATAAATCCCTCCCCTTCCTCTGTATAAAGAGCCATCTCCAAACTGAGAATTACCAATGTCTGAATCAATATCAGCTTCACTTGTTGTCGATTCCAATTGTTCGAAATTGCTTGTCTCTTCGGCTAGTTGGGACAAGTAAGCTGCCATTTTGTATTCAGTGTCTATTTGAGCAGCTTGCATTGATTCAGCCAAATAATGATAAATTACATGATTTCTAGTGGTATTGCCCACAATTTTAAGAAAATTTTCTTTATATTGAGGGAAACCACTAAATAATGATGGACTCTGATCATTAATACAGCAAATGTGATGAATGTTCGGACAATTACCAATTAAAGCAGCACCAATACAAACAGCAACATTCAAACATTCACCGTCGTATTTTGTCTTACCATAAAGGTTTTGGCATTTTTGAGCCAATATAAGTTGAAAATGGAAAACGTTAAAAATAAGGAAAATTTTTAAAAATTTATAATTCATTATTAGAAATTCTTAGAAACAAAAACATTTGAAAAGTTCAAAAAAAAGAAGCATTTTATAGCCAAAAAATAATTTTTTTCCTGGTGATTTCACTTGAAAATAACTCTCTTTTTTTTAATTAGCTTTTCTTAACTATCATTCCAATGAATTTTTTTTTGGTATTTTCTATTAATATTATTTTTTGAAATATTTAGTCGCGCTGGTTCCTGCATTTATTCTATTTAATTACCTTTTTAATGACTTGTTTTTTTCTTGGTTATTTCTCTTTGATATTTCGTCAAATGTAATTTCGTAAAACATTTACCAAATTTCGTCAAATTTTGTATTATCTTTGACAAAAATTTTTTACAAGATTCTTAAAAATATCATTTAAATTCTAGTTTAAAATTTTTAATAGATTTAAAATTGTAAATTAGTCTTTTTTTTTGGTAATTTCCTACTAATTAAAAAATCGAAATGGCAACTTTTTTTTCTTTCAAGCCTTTTTTTTAGAATCGCATTTTTACACAGTAAAGTATTGCAAAAAAAAGTAACATCGCATTTTGAAATTTAAAAAAAATCTAATTGAAAAAAAATTTTCCAAATGAATTAGAACGGATTCTATTTTTTGAAACGATTATTTCTCAATTTTAATTTAGAATTGATTCTGTACATGTTGTTGTGAAAATGTAATATATTTATGCGCCGTAAATTCTTGTTACGTTTCGGTGTGTAATGTTTGATCAAATAAAATACAACTAATGAAATACGAAATGTTAAATCAGAAATTTTAAATTAAACCAGTTTATATTTCATTTTAAGTCCTTTTTTCATAATCTATTTCTTTTAAAGCAATTCATACCATAGTTATATGTTTGATTATTTAGTTGAATTCAAGTCTTTTTTTGGCATAAAATTTTTCAATTTTTTCAAATGGTAGCTTCTGAAATGGAAAATGATACGGAGTCAATGAACAAATTAATATAATAAAAATGTCATTTTCTTTAATTTTAAAAATTAAAGGAATTAGCTGTATCAATTTGCATATTTTACATACAATAATGGTCAATTACGAATTCCAAATGTGAACGTTCATGAAAATAAAAAAGCCACAAATTGCCGCTCAAAGGCTTTCATGAACATTCATGATCGTTGATCAGTTTTCATAAGCTTACATGGGATTATTTTATATAAAAAGAAAATTGATTTGTGATCGGCATTTTTTGGCTTTTTCATTTTCATGAACATTCACACTTGGAATCCGTGAATGACTGGTATTGTAGCATATTAATTTAGCACTCAAAGGCCCGATATTTTTTTATACCGTTAAGGACCGGCGGTGTAAAATTGACCCCTAATTGAAAAACAATTTAAAAACTAGCACCAAATGGTTAAAATTGTCCTTCATGTATTGAAATTTAGACTACAGTGTTTGTAATATAAATGTAACGTCAACCGTCAACCGTAACTTTGGACCGTAACCATAGCTCAAACATCTTAAAATTGAAAATTAATTCTAATTAACATGGGTTATGGTTACGGTCAAAAGTTACGGTTGACGGTTGACGTTACATTTATATTACAACCACTGTAAATCATTACATAAATAAAAATAAATAGTTTTGTTTTATCTAGTCGATATTCATTCGAGCATAATTTTGAGATTCTGATTTTACGTTAAATTTTATTATTTTTTTTTAAACCTTAAATCGTTTCCATTATTTAACAGGTTCTAAAAAGTTCGATCCTTTATGATCATATCTTCATTTTTTTACTCACATTTTTACGAGCTTTCACCAAAAATTATTATCTAAGCGGTCAGGTGCTTCCTTCGCCCTGCATACTCACCCAAAAATATAAAAAAAATTAAGGTTTTACCGAGCCCGTCCAACATTCCGAACACCGATTTTCTTGTAACACCTTAAATTATAATTTTCCGATTTCCGACTCCATTAAAGAAGTAATTTAATTTTTCGTAATTAGTAGTAGCAGTAGTAATCGCCAAAATTTTTGTATCGTCAGAGTAAGTTTCACACTTGTTTGATAAAATTTTTAACATATGATTAATATAGATAAAAAAAATTAATGTCCCTAAAACTGAGCCTTGGAGGACACCACAATCAATTTCATCCCATTTCGAACTCTGTTCTTTTTTAAAATGTTTTAACCCAATATTTTATTTCGTCCCCAAAACCGAACATTTTCAGTTTAAAAATTAACTTTTTATGTGAAACTTTGTCAAAAGCCTTGGCGAAATCAATTGGGAAACCATTTGATAAAGCTTAAGTAATAAAATCTAGTGTCTCTAATAAGTTTGACAAGCAAGATTTTTTAGGAAGAAAACCATGTTGCGATTTAGAGATTAAATTATTTTTAAGTAGATGTTGAAGCATTATATCTTTTAATAAGCTTTCAAAAATTTTGCATAGCATAGCAAACATGTTAATGTAACTGGTCTATAATTTTTTTGAGATAATTTAGAGCCTCCTCTATGTATAGGTGTTACATTAGCATGTTTCCATAGCTCTCATCGGATTCATAAGATTTTTTAAAATTAATTGAAAAAGCCAGAGAAAATGACTCAGCGCATTTTTTACATTACTAGTTACTTTTTCGGGTCCCATAGTCTTACTTGGATCTAAATTCTTAAGTTTTTCAATTATTTTTTCATATTTTTAAATTAGCTTAAATTTTTGGCAAATTTTCTATTGAGATCTGAAACTCTCTTTTATTAGTTAAGTAACTTAACTAATAAACTTAATTTAAGTTCTTTATAATTTTCTATGATGAATCATAAATTTTCTTTTATATATATTTTTTAAGAAGATTTTCACTTCGATCATTTTTGGTATTGGTGAATGGCCAGTATTGTACTTTAAAATGTGAAGCTGAACATTTTAATTGCTTAATTTAAGAACTAAAAACAACTTTAATCGAAGAAAAAATTGCCCCGAAAAAATTAAGTTAAGTTAAAATTATTTTATACTTTGTGAAGTCCCCCTCAAGAATTAATTTCTTTTTAACTTGACTTAAAATTAAAATTATTGCAAAATATTTGTTTTTTTAATTTTAAATGTCTCTTTAAAAACTGCTTTACGAAATTAAAGAGAATGTTTAAATTAAATGCCTAAAGGTAACTCTTTGACAAAAATTAACCCATGCATTTAAAAAATAATTTTTTTTGTTTTCAAGTTATTTCTTAATTCTCTTCTAAAAAAAATTTGAGTCATATAAACATTTTTTATATTGAAATTTATTTTTTTTATTTAGCTAATTTTGCATTTTATTAACAACCAAGAACAGAAAAATTGGATCATTCAATTGATTGTTTTTATTGTTTAGTTTAAAAAAAAAGCCGATTTTTTTGCACGCTCATAATTTCATAAACATAAATTACTTATTATTTATGCTTAAAATATTAATATATAGCGAAATCCAAAAAAAAACAAAAAAAAACGAGGCATAATTTGCAATTTGAAATAAAAAAGCATGCAAGTCTTCTAACTTTTTTAAGGTATGTATTAATGTAAAGGAGACTTAATTCTTCAAATAAAATTTTTTCTATTTGTAAAGTCCCTCTAGACAACTTTCAAGTTCTCTCTCTTTCTCTCTGTTTTTAAACACAATATTATGCTTATTAATTGTTAAAATATTCGCCAAGAAATGAATAACAGGGAACGATCAGTCTTTTTGCCATGACTCGATCAGTTTATTTTAAACAACAACAACAAAATATTTTAAATGAGTCTATCATTCTCAAGTTTTTTTTTAATATATATTTTTTGTTCAAAAATTTGTTTTTAATTTAGAAGTAAAGAAGAATAAAAATTAAGAATTTGAAATAAATTTAAACAGAGGCGAATAGAAAAAATGATGTTTTAATAAAATTAAAAAAAATAAAATTAAGAGAGATAAGATAGAATTTTAAAGAAAATATTTAGGAAAAAAAAACAAACGAGTATTTGTGTGTTAGTTTTAAAAAGAAAAAAAAATGTTTGATTTTGAGTTTTGGTTGGTCGTATGTGGATTTGTAATTGCCTTTGTTCTAGCATTTGGTATTGGAGCTAATGACGTTGCCAATTCGTTTGGTACTAGTGTTGGCTCTAAAGTGTTAACATTAAAACAAGCATGTGTCTTAGCTACTATATTTGAAATTCTTGGTTCGATTTTAATCGGAGCCAAAGTATCGGGTACTATACGTAAAGGTATTATGGATCCGAATGTATTTGAAGATTCTCCTAAAGAGTTAATGTTAGGCTACGTAAGTGCTTTAATTGGATGTTGTGTATGGCTTATTTTGGCCACTGTTCTCAACTACCCGGTTTCTGGTACACATAGTATAGTTGGCGCTACAGTCGGCATGGCTATTGTATCAAAAGGCTTTTCTGTTATTGCTTGGAAAGCCATTTTAAAAATAGGTTTGTCATTTCAAAAAAAAAAATTTTAAATTGAATCAAGTTTTATATTTTCTTTAATTTTTTAGTTGCTTCCTGGTTCATATCACCACTTTTGTCTGGTATAGTCTCTCTTGTAATGTTCGTACTCATTCGGAAATTTATTCTGCGAGCCGTAAATTCTTTTTTAAATAACAAAAAAATTATTTTAAATAATAATTTAATATTTCAGGATGATCCATTAAAAGCCGGTCTTAAATATTTGCCTTTCATTTATACCATTACAATTTGTATTAACATTGGAGGTATTCTAGAATCATCACCGCCTTGTGAGTAACTCGAAAAAAAAAAAATTTTTTTTTAAATTTTTTGAGTTATTTAAATTTATAGTATTGGGATTGGACAAATTACCAGGTTGGAGTAAATTTGTTCTTACAGGTGTTCTATCTGCCATAGTCTACTTGACCGTATGGCTTATAATTGTGCCTTTAATGAAAAAAAAAGTCGAGAGTAATTTAAGAAAAAAAATTAAAATTCTAAATATTAATTTGTTAAAATTTTGATTTTTTCCCTAAAGAACAATTAGCAAATTCCCTACCACATGACGATGAAAAAGAACAATTAGAAACTTTTGACAATGAAACGAATAATCTATGTAAAACAGTATCGACACAAGTTGATTATGTTACATTGATAATTTCACGTAACAACGAGGACAGCCGAATACAAGAAGACAAAAAGAAAGACTTGGAAGAAGAGCGTCAATTAATCAAAAACAAGTCCTTTCATAATTCGTCATTAACTGTACAAAGTGATGCACCAATTGGTGAGAAAAAACGTATTCGTACAATAACTGCGCCAAGTAATATAAAAGACATGTTTGATTATGGTGATGTTAACTTGACTCTCCGCGGTTATTTACACACTATTCATACTCCGGCCATTAGACAACAATTAACTCAAAAATCAAATCAAAAATCAAATCAAACCAAAGATCGTTTATCAATAACAAATAGTATTGGAGCTGGTACGACTCATTCAGACCGTGGTGGAGCCTCGTTGAGTAAATTATTTACTCAACAAAGTGTACCTGCCGATGTACAAATGGACAATGAAGTTCACATTGAGAATAAAAGAGGACGTTTTAATTTAGTACCCGCTCATGTCGATTTGAAACCAATACCTGCTGAATCATTAAAGAGTTCAATGTTAGAATTAGACGATGAAGTCAAAGAAAATATTGACGAATTGCCAACAAAGAAAGATAAGAAAATTGATGTTGACGAATTTGCACATGCTGATCCGCCTGAGGCTGCTAAACTTTTTTCATTTTTACAAGTATTAACAGCTGTTTTTGGCTCATTTGCTCATGGTGGTAATGACGTATCGAACGCTATTGGACCTCTAATTGGTCTCTATCTCATTTATCAAGGTAAAATAACTCAAGATTCGAGTACACCTGAATGGATTTTATTTTATGGTGGAGTTGGTATTAGTGTTGGTTTATGGATATTAGGTAGACGTGTCATCAAGACCATAGGTGAAGACTTGACTAAAATAACAGCTTCATCTGGTTTTGTTATTGAATTAGCAAGTGCAATTACAGTCTTGGGTGCCAGTTTATTAAACATACCTGTCTCGACAACACATTGTAAAGTCGGCTCTGTTGTATTCACAGGTCGAATTAGATCCAAAGAATCTGTTGATTGGTCCTTGTTTAGAAATATTATAATTGCTTGGATAGTAACTGTGCCTGTTACTGGTACAATTGCTGGTTGTTGTCAATTTATACTTAAATTAATGTTTATTTCTCCACAATCAGCACCTTTATCCAGTTAAAAACAATTCTTAATTTTTGTTTTTTTTTCTCTTTTAGTTTTTATAAAAATTTATTTCAAATAGGAAGAAGAATTTAAAAAAAAAAAGAAACGAGATAATCTCAATCATTTTATTTTTTTAGGGAAAAATAATTTTTAACTCATTTTAATTAATTAGGGGTTCGGTAGACCGAAAAAAAATATATATAAAATACCAAAATATTTTATTTTCTTGTTTAGATTAGAATAATTTCGAATTTAAATTTAAAAAAAAATAAATAACAAATTTACTTTTAAAATTTTCCAACTTTTTATTTTATTTTTTTGAATTTTTTTAATGTTCCGGAATTAACTTGAAATAATTTTTATTGAATCGAAAAAGATCTTTTAGTTTTTTTTTTTTTTTAATTTTAAATAAATAATTTTAAAAATTTTGCGCGTCTTTTTTTTTGTTGCTCAATTTGTCTTCTAGTATTAAACAAAAAAAAAACATCTGAATTTTTATCCCACAATAAATGCCTTATCTCTGGATTGACAAGCGTTTGATAAGAAAAAAAATCTTAAATATTTTTTAAATTCATTTACATATTCATTTTTAAAAAAATGCCTTCTAGGCTTTTTTATGTCATTTAGCTTTGAATTAATTTACTTGAATTAAATTCCTCAGGGGTCAAGAGCTTTTAGAATTTTAAGGGTTCCTCTAACCGAAAAATTTATTTCAAAATTGTTTTATCTAATAATACGTCTAAAGTACTATGCACGCATCTTTTTTTTTTTTGATATTATTCAATGTACTTTAGACTTTTTGATAAGCAATTTATTTTTATTTGGTAAATTTCGATCCAGACCTAACAAAATGATAAGATAAAAATAAAGTTTATATTTTATTTGACTTTTTTTTTCTAAAACGTTTTTTTTCTAAAGTTTAAAATTTTGTTAAAAGCGAGAGTCTAAAACGAATTTATATTTTTCATGTTCTTAAATTGTAGATTCGGTTTTTAAAGTATTTTTTTTGGTTATCAAGGTCTTAGTCATATTTTCTTAATTTAAATTTATTACTTTTAAGTAATAAATCAGAATTTTAAGTTGAATTGAGAGTCATATAAAATGCACGAGAAGAAAAATTATATTTTTTTTGAGTTTCATCAAATTAAGTCAGAAAAAGTCAAGAAAATAACCAATTCAGTAAATCTACTTTTTTATCTACTTTTCTCTCAACTTTATAGATAAAATTAAGTAAAAAAACAGCATTCAACTAGGCTTTTCTTGAAAGTTTAAGGTGCCTTTAGTTATTCAAATGGGATAATTATTTGAGATCACAAAAATTAAAAACACGTTCTCCTGATAGATTAAATTCACTTTTTAGCACGCTGAGTAAAATTTTTTTTAGAAATTTAGAAAAAAATTTCGCTCATCCCGAAACTTCGTTATTTCGTCATGATTTCTTAATCTGACTTAAATTTAGTAATTCAGCTAAGTCCAGTTAACTTTAAAATGAGGTCTCATTCATATATCAGATTCTAGGTGTTACCAGAGTTGTTGACAAGTGACATATATTTTTTTACCCTAAATCAACTTAAACTTAAGAAAAATTTACAAAATCATAAGTTTTTTGATACTTTTAAAAAAGTCTGAATTTTACCATAGAATTTAAAAGAATGAGATAATTGTCTGTGACGAAAAAAAAATTGATATAATTAAAACAGAAGGCTCGGTAAGTGGAGAGGAACACATTTTAAAGATGGAAATGAAATTTTCAAAATTTATTCCTTATGGATTAATTTTCTAGACTTTCTCCAAAGCTCGTCTAATATTTCAAAAAATTCTTGGTAAAAATGGGGAGGTTTAAAGTTCCAAACTTTTAGTTAACAATATAAAAAGTGTATTTTGAATTAATTCAAATAAAAAAAGTTAAAAATTTGATGTATTAAAAAATGTTAGATAATTTACGAAGTTATTATAATAGTTCTTACTAGTAAGGCTCTAGTAAAAATGTCAAATAAAAAAATAATTTTGTCATTTTAAGCTTTCTCAACTTAATGACTCTTAATTTTTTTTAATTTTTAATATAAAAAAGTATTAATTTAAATTTAAAATTTAAACTTGATTATAAAAATATCAAGAAAAAGAATTTTTTTAAATTTGGATTACTTAAGGTTTTTTTTTTTATAAAAATTAGATATTTTTAGAAATTTCTGTCATCGATTATAATTGGCTATATATTTGACTAATCAAATTTTATCAATTAGAAGCACCAAGTAAATATTAAACCAAGTTTTATATAATTCTATGTTAAAATTTTTAAAATATATTTCACACTGTATAAATAAGTTTTTTTTTTTAACTGTTGAAAAAGAATGACGAATGATGTAACAGGCCAAGGAAACTGCAGGTAAACTTTGATAAAATAAATTTCTTGATAAGGCACTCTCAGGATGTTAATTAAAAAAATCTCTCTCTCTCTGTCTTTATTTTTCTTTTAAGTCAAATCAAGCAGCACTTATTTTTTTTTCTAATCTTAATTCAAGCAAAAAAATAAAATTTTAAATAAAAGCAAAATAAATTTTGTTTTCAATTAATTCAATTTAGCATAGACCATCATTATTAAAAAAGAAACACTATGCTAATAAAATTGTTAATATAATAACTTTATTATTCTTACTTGGTTTTAAAAAAAAGAGTTGCTTAGAAAAAAAAAATTGCATTAAATTTCGTTCTTTTATATTTCAAATATTAATTTTAATACAGTAAACAAAAAAGGATTACATTATGTATCACCATTTTTTAATGTTATTTTCAATTTAGTGTTCAGAAAATAAAACAACAACAACAACGGCAATAAAAAAAGACAGCTCTCTTTTTATTCATCATTAGACCAAGTATTTTCTATATAACTCTATTTTGCATGCATTCAAGTTACTCATTGATCAAAACTAGATTTGATAAAACACGCTTGCAAATTATAATTTTTTTTTAATTTTTACACATATTGACAATCACATAAATTTTTGGTAAAAAAAATTATAAACTAAAAAGAAAAAACATGAAAAATAAAACGTTCTCAAAATCTACCTTATCTACTTTTTGTTTAATAGGTCTGTTTTTATCAACTTAAGCATTTTAAAACATACACGTGTAGATTTCAAAAAAGATAAAATATTTCTCTTTAAAATAAATAAATGGGACTCTTTTTCTTTTCAGTTATTTAGAATATTTTAAATTGTATGGACGTTGGTTATAGCAAAGTGTCCCAAGGTACAATCTCATTCAAAAATCGCAAAATCTAAGACCCTAGTTTTTCATTTCTTTTTTTTTTTAAACTTGAAAATTAATAGTAGACTCAAATAAAAGAATGCCGAACATTAAAGTATTTGCTGGTTCATCCAATCCTAATTTAGCTAAGAGAATATGTGATCGTCTTGGCATTGAAGTCGGAAAATCGACAACTAAAAAATTCAGCAATCAAGAAACTTGGTATTTATACATAATCCACAAATATTTACTAAAAAAATAGATAATTTTTTAAAAAATTTTTAAGTGTTGAAATTGGTGAATCAGTTCGTGGTGAAGATGTTTTTATTATTCAAAGTGGATGTGGTCAAATAAATGACAACATCATGGAACTATTAATTATGATTAACGCTTGTAAAATAGCATCGGCTGCTAGAGTAACAGCCGTCATACCTGTATTTCCTTATGCTCGTCAAGATAAAAAAGATAAAGTAAATAATAGTTATTCAAACTAAAAATAATATTAATTAAATAATTTTATTTTTTTGTTTCAAGAGTAGAGCACCAATCTCAGCTAAACTAGTAGCAAATATGTTAAGTGTAGCTGGTGCAGATCATATCATAACTATGGATTTACATGCCTCACAAATCCAAGGTTTCTTCGACATACCAGTTGATAATTTATTTGCCGAACCAGCTGTTGTTAAATGGATTATGGATAATATTCCAGATTGGAAAAATGCGATTATAGTATCACCAGATGCCGGTGGTGCTAAGCGTGTGACATCTATAGCTGATCGTTTGAACGTTGACTTTGCCTTAATTCACAAAGAAAGAGTAAGGGCTAATGAAGTACAATCAATGGTTTTAGTCGGTGATGTAACTAATAGAATAGCTATTTTAGTCGATGACATGGCTGATACATGTGGTACTTTTTGTCTAGCTGCGCAAAAATTACATGAAGCCGGAGCCAAAAAAGTCTATGCTATTTGTACACATGGTATTTTTAGTGGTAATGCTCCAACTAAAATAAATAATTCGAATTTCGAAGCTGTTGTTGTTACAAACACAATACCACAAGAAGAAAAAATGAAAGAATGTTCACGTATTCAATTGATTGATATATCAATGATGTTATCTGAGGCTATTAGACGTACCCATAATGGTGAATCAGTATCCTATTTATTCAAAAATATGCCTTTAATTTAAAAACAAAAAATATATATTTTTTTTTATTTTTTTTGCTTGGTCCATTGTTAGTTTTTGTTTTTTTTTTTTTTTTTTCAAGAAGTTTTAAAGAAGAGAATTGTTTATTGAGAATTTAGTTAAATTTTATGAATGGTCATAGATGTTAAACTTTTTTGTTTTTGAAAAGTTTATCTTTTAATTAAACCCGGATTCAGATATATTGACCAGTTTTTTTTTTGTATTTATATTTTGGAGAATAAAAAAAATTGATTCAAAATTATTTAAAATTTTAAAAATTTGAATCGTAAATTTAGTTTATTTTAAGAACTAAACTCTAACTTTCGGAAATTTAGATGTGTGATTGTTTGGCTCTTAATAAATCTCTGTTCCTTTATTTTTTCGAATTAAAGATAGAAAATAGAATAGCTTAATATATCTCGAATTTTTCTATTCTATTTCCTTATGAATATAGTCATTGATATCAGAAATTAAAAGTCTAAATAAAGTTGGCCCTTGTACAATAAAACTTATTTAATTTCACTTAATTTGACTATTTTTTCTTTTTTTTTAACACTCAAAGCATGGAGAGGAAATGAATCCTTTTAAAAAAGTTTAAAGGTTTTTCTGAACTAAATATCAAAATTTTTGAGATTTTTATAGATAAATCTTTTAACACAAAAAAAATTGACATTATTTTACAAAAATTCATTAGAAACAAGCTTTCCATTAGAAATAAAAAATTATGTTCAGAACGGAGGGGTAAAATGGGGTAAAAGAGAGATTAAATATCATGAGGCGAATCCTCATGAAATCCTCTTTACTCTTAATTAATAATCTTTCGTATACCTGGCTTTTCCGGAATTTGTTTTTCCAAAAAACTCAATATTACGAGAGAAAATTTTCATTTTTTAATAATTTCCTAATTATTTTATATCATTATGCGGTCAGAAATTATTATTTTCATTTAATTTTGATCAGATCTATTTAACTTATTAACAAATATCCGATATTTTAAATATTTTAAAAGTAATTTTTGTATTTTCATTAGGTCAGGTTTATTTGATTTTTTTAAAAATGTTCTAAACTATGAAAAGGTTTTAAATATAGATTAGAAATGTATTAAGATAAAGCATTTTTAAGTTTGCATCTGGCTTTTTAATAGTTTTTGTGACTTACTATCGGTTCATTTTATACTTCTTGTTGGAACGGAGTTTATTAATTAACGGTGAATTGTTCATTTCATTATTATTTTTAGTAAGTATAAGCGCCTATCGAATACCAAAGTCTATCGAATATTATTAAAGCAAAATAAAAATTAACAACTTCTATGAAAACTGTCTTATAAGCTACTAAAATCACTCTTTTAAGGAGTGAAATCATACTAAGGAAAAATGAATTTGGTATTTTTAAATGACTTATTCGATAGACTTTGGTATTCGATAGGCGCTTATACTTACTAAAAATAATAATGAAATGAACAATTCACCGTTAATTAATAAACTCCGTTCCAACAAGAAGTATAAAATGAACCGATAGTAAGTCACAAAAACTATTAAAAAGCCAGATGCAAACTTAAAAAACCTTCACAAAAACAAGAAATTAATAAATCTTCCAAAAATGTTATTTTTTGTATTTTTGATTTTGTAAATATCGAAAAAAAGTTGATTTAAAAAATTCTAAATCGTTAGAAATTTTCTAAATTTATTTCTTTACATTTTGAAATCATAAAAAAAAGGTTGATAGGGTCTCGGACTCAATTATCATATCTCAAGACTAACAACTCCCAAATATAAAAATTTTCGGCAAGTTTATTTGAGAATTAGAAAAAAACTTAAAAAGCTTAACTTTTGATGCTGAATTCGAACTTATCATCGAAATTTTCCTTTAGCTTTTTATTTTCAATTTATTTCTATTTTAGTGAAAAAAAAGTGCGCACAGAGCAACCCCTCAGGGGGTAGTGTTAGTTTTAATTTTTTTTGTCACATTCTAGCCTTAAAAGGGACGTTGAAAAACGCAATTTTTGTTAACTCAAAAATATTTTCTTCCCGAAAAAATAAATTTAAACAACGATTCCAACTTATGGTGAATCCGCATTTAATAAGTAAAAAATTAGTGTATTTTTGGTCCGTTTAGTAGGTTTTCTAGTTTATTCTAATTCGAAGGTCCTTCATCAAACGACTTGAAACACTTGGTCATTTAAAAAGAAAAGATGTAAAAAAAAATCGCAAAAAATGAATTTTTTTCGGAGATTTTCTGACATTTCAGACCTTTATTTAGTGTGAAAGAAAAGCTTAAGAAAAAGATTTTCTTTCAAGGGAAAAGACCTTTCAAGATTTTCTAAAAAATCACCCTATGTGATCAAGATACAAGTTGAAACAAAAAACAGTATCATTTTAATCAGACATTATATGTTGCATGCTTTTAAGAATAAAAAAATATAAATTTGTTATTTGCAAAAACTGATGATTTTTTTTTAAAGCTTCAAAAAAGTCAGAGTAAAATTGCATAATTAACAATATGTTCTATCTAAAACATTATGACATCACGTTTGTTTTTTTGCTATTACCAAATTTTTTCTTTTCTTTTCACTATTGAACAAATTCAACGGGTATACCATATTAACTTGCTGAATTATTTAATAAATGCTTAAAGATATTTTAAATAAATTTTTAAAAATTGATTTTTTTTATTGATAGGACTATTGGATGAAACATCTGATAATTAAAAAAATGTAAATAATGGAACTGAATGAAAAAATTCAATATTTATATAAACCAAGCAACAAAGATATTGAAGATAAAGAGTAATATAAAAAATTTAGTTTCAGCTTTCAATTTAAAAAAAATTTTTTATGTAAGTTATTAATTTGAATTATATATATTTAGCTAAAAATTTAAAAAAAAGAATTAATGAATTTACTATTTATTCATAAAATTTTATGAGTAATAAATATAAAGTTAATTGTTTTTAATTAATTCAAGGTTTTTAACTTAGTTTTCTTTCGGTTTCTTTTGGTCATACCAAGTTCCATACGATGTTGCAACTGCGATTAAAAGTTGAGCTAAGCAGGTAACAAACGATATTCCTATCAAAAAGTAATCTATTTAAAAAAAAATTAGATATTAGTAATAGTTTAAGAGAATTTTTCAATCCAATCCGAAAGGTTAAGCTTTTGGCCATAGTTTAAATTTGGGTCCCAAATTCATTTAAACATGATGCTTACAGCGAAGAATCCAAGAAAGGAATTTTTTTCCACACCTAAAAAAATTTTTTGTTAGGTATTTTATTTTAATATTAAGTTTTTTTTTAAAAAAAGTAATTAAATGAATAGCATTTTAAAGATTAAAATATTAGAAAGCAATTAAAATTAAAAAAAACCGTCACCAAAAATAATAAAATTATCGTAAACTCTTGACTATAACTCTAATGGAAAGTGATTGGGAAATCAAATATGTTTCCTTTAGAGTTATAGGCAAGAGTTTACGGTAGTAGTTAAGGTGATGAAAGTTTTTTTTTTGATTTACCAAGGTTGATGATTAATTACAGTAATCCCCGCGTAAGTCCGCATAAGGGTTATAAACATTTATGCTATTATATTTAGGTTTGAAAGCATTACAGATTAAAATTTTTTTATACGGCTAAGATTAAAATTTATTTTAGCAACAAAAGCCATTGAAGCTGCGCCATTTATATTTGGCATTCATGGGATATTTTTTTCATTATTTGTTTTCCTGTGCCAAATTTTAATTATACAAACGTTTAAATTATTCAACGTAAAACCTTTAGCAGACTTTAAAATAAAGAATAATTTTAATTTGATTTTGTAAATTTAAATCAGGTTAGTTGTCCCAAATAATTAAAATTAGTTCCCTTAAATTTTATTCCTCAATTAAAAAATAATTCCGAAAATTTTCTGAATAAAAATTAAAACATATAATTTTGAGAGAAGATGGTTTTGATTTTTTAAAAAATTTTTTTTTGGCCATTTGTCATTCAAGAATGTAAATTTGTTGTGAAACATCTCAGCGTATAAAACATTAATTCAAATTTTTTAAATTTGAATCAAAAAATTTTCGGAATATTTTAACCAGAATAAAAAAGAGCTATTAATCAAAATAAACCAAAATAATTCTTATCTTGTTCATTTCTTTGAATAGTAGATTAAGGTTTTCTGATCGCAAATTATTGACCCTTTATTCAATAAGGAAAATTTAAAGTATTTTTTTCCAGTTTATTACCATTATTATAAGCTGACCCCGTAAACCCAATCTCTCTTAAACTTGATTTTATTAGAACTAATAATTCTAGACTTTCTACGCTTGTCAACAACTTTAGCGTGGCCGCTATGTGAATTTCTGTAACAAAAATTAATTTTACAAAAATATAAACCGCTATAACTTTTTTTGTGAATGGAATAAATTTATTCTGTAAATTGTACCAGAATGTACACAGTTTGTACATTTTTATCTAGTCTCTGCAAATACTCTGCAATTTATA